>JADLZN010006893.1:0-34303 GCA_018155175.1 Sinocyclocheilus anophthalmus | reverse complement strand
TAAACGCTAAATTAACTCTAAACAGCACTTCATAATGTGTTCTTATGAAATTATCCTTCTTCTTCTCATTTTTCATCACAAATGCTTTGTTGGGATATCCTGCAAGCGATTACCCCCCTCGCTAAATGACTCTTGAAATGGATGCGTCGGCTGAAAGCTGCAATAACAATGAAGGAGCACTTTTTCATACTAACATTAACAGGACATTAGAGAATTTGTGTTGTACTGGATGCAGGATTTCCAGGCTGAATGACCAAGTCGTTTACACCTTGATCGCTTTGTAAAGCTGTGGTCCATTATGCAAATGCTGCCTTTGTTTAGCCACTGTTCAGAACACTGGACAACTGCCCATTCACATTTATACACATATAGTCTGTCAGTCTCACACACAAGTGGACAGTATGGCCCAACACTCCACACAGATCTATCCACACTTTATAGACAGCAACGGCTACTGTGTAGGGGGATAGTGAGAGAACAAAAAAGACAGTGTGTACGAGAGCGAAGAAAAGAGAGAATAACTGAAAGGAATTTCAGCTTCTGTCATAGACTTATGCATGATGCTAAGCCAGGCTGTAAAGGGAAGCCTGCTGTGGGCAGATCTGTTCCTGAACATTTGCTCCAAGCTCTACCTCCTACGCCGATGGAGCTCATAAGCATACTTTATTCTGTAACATTCAGACTGAACAGTCATAAAACGTCTAAAACACATCCATAATGTCTCACCTGGTGAAGGTGGCACATTGCTCTCAAAGCAGACGGAAAAGCTGAAGCCTTCAACAACATGGAACATGCATGAGCCTGCCCAGCCCTGCCTAGCCCAGCCCAAAAAAGTCCACAGCTAGACACACTTTCCACTCAGCTCACCTTTCTACCCTCAAGTCAAGACCTGGACTAAGTGAGGATAAAAACACTGTGACCCCAGGATGAGTAGCCAGACCTGGGTTAGAGAGAACCAAGCAGCCCCTGCAGGTTCTTCAGCTTCTCCGTTGTACAGGGCGATTACTGTAACAATGTACTCCGTGTCTGGTCTTACATTCCCCAGAGTGTGAGATTCACTATCACCTCCCAGTTCTATGGTCTCCACATCACTTCCTGAAAGAGACACAGACAAAGAGACTCTTTGCAGAAAACAGGAATCTGATAAAAGCAAAATGTGAAATCATATCTAACCTAAAGCACTCATAGACATCCTCATTGGGTGATACATCACTTTATCACCTTGTAGGAAACATTTTATTAAAAATAGCCTCTTCAAAAATGTGCTGACCTGTGAAAGGGCCCCAAACGACTCTATATCCTCTGGCCCCTGTCACTCCTGTCCAGTGGACTCGAACACTATTGCTTGAGATAGTCTCAACGGAGAGCTGCTGCACTCCCTCTAAACGCACTGCAAGCACAGGCACATACACAGACAGAGCTTTATATATTAGCATGAACACTTTAGTGATGCAGGAGGAGGAAACAGTGTGTGATTGCATCTGTGTGTTTTCATATACACTACCTTTTAAAATATGGGGTCGGTAAGATTTAATGTTTTTGAAAGAAGTCTCTTATGCTCAGCAAGGCTGCATTATTTGATCAATAATACAGTAAAACTGTAATTTTGTGAAATATTATTACATTTTTAAATAACTTTTTTCTATTTTAATTTATCTAAAAATGTAATTTATTTCTGTGATGACAAAGCTGAATTTTCAGCAGCCATTACTCCAGTCCTCAGTGTCACATGTTTCAGTGTCAATTATAATTTTGGGGAAACAACAGCAGGATTTGAAAAAGTTTAAGTTTTGTAACATTATGCAATGTCTGTCACTTTTGATCAATTAATTAATCTTTTGTTGAATAAAATTATTAATTTCTTTAAAAAAAAAAAAATTCTTACTGACTCCAAAGTTTTGAACCATAGTATATAAGGACTCACATGTGTGGGCAGTTAGGGTAGCTGGTGAGGCGCTGTTACGGGGAAATAGTGGGTACAAGTTGATCACATATTCTGTGTCTGACTTAAGACCAACCAAAGTCAGAGTAGTAGACTCTGCCCCCACAGACTGTTCCAGCACCTGTGCAGCAGGCTGACCTGTTAACCAATCAATCAGGAAAATCAATTAGCATAAGTCATGAATTATGCTATGCACAAAAAATGACTAACAATGTTTTCAACTATGGCTTGCAGTGTGGAAATACTGTAAGTCAGTTGTGCAAAGTTTAAGCATGCTGGTGCTTTCATGTAATATCAGAAATATGAAAAAATAGGCTATGTTTTGGTCAAATTGAAACTCAGGAGTTATCCGGTTTAAATCAGTAAGACAAATCCTTCACCGAATAAACTCGCTGAACTCATCCATCAGCATGGCTACTTATTTAGGTCATGACTCACTTACTAAGCTGCAAGCTCAACATCAATGTATCATTAATTCAATGGACCATTTTCAGAGACTGTGATGATACATTTTTCAATTATTTTTTATATTTTTAAGATTTTCATTTTTTATTTAATGTACATTAATAATTTGTATTATATGACCTTGGCATTAAATAAAAAAATAAAATAATAATAAAAAAAAACACTAGTTAACACTGCTGACACGAATCCGGTCCATGAACTTCCGTCTGCTTCGGAACTTCGGATTACCTCTCTCGTCTTGCCCTGTTCGGATACTGTTTGCCCCTGCCTGGACCTTTGCATTGTTATTGGATAACCCCTCGTGTCAAGCTCTCTGGATATTGTTAGCCGCTTATCGACCACGCCCGTTTTTGATTACTCTTCTGTCTTGCCCTCATTATACCTTTGCCATTGTTTGACCCTGCCTGTGTTTCTGACCTCTTCTGTTGTAAAAAAAGCTCGCACATGGATCCGCACGTCTCGTCAGCCCTGTTACAACTGCTGCATAAGTGTTTCTAATACTGATGGACTGTCAAAGGTCAATAGTTTAAAAATCCTCAAAAACGGAAAGGACATTAAATAAATTTTTCCCTTTTATTTTGTTCTCTTCCAAAACAGTAAATGTGCAAACTTGTGTAAAATCTTTTTTTTTAAAGAGTTCAAAAAAGAGAAAAGAAGAAACCCAACTTCAACATTTATAATAATAAACACAAACAACGGATATCGACCTTGAATCAAGTACTACAAAGATTCAGTAACAGTACTCCACAACAGCTACTTCACTCAGCAGTCCCATAATAACTGGCTGCTCCACTGATTGAGAATTTATACACATAGGTATAATTTTTTTTTCAAAAGTCACATAATATGAAAAAATAAAAGAAAATAAGTAGCAGCATTTCCTCAAATACATCTATATAAATAACACAACTAATCATACTAACTTTGAATGCAATATTTAAATGCAATTTACAAATCTAATACCATTAAACATGAAGTATCTGTATAATATGTGTTCTTTTATCAATTTTCAGGGCTTTTTTATTGTTCTATGGAGGGCTTGGCTAAACAGTACAATTAGAGACTTTAACTACTTCTTTTCCTTAATTATACAAAGTCTCATTAAAAATGTCAACAAATATATAAAACTCATTCGAAATCAGGTAAAAAAGGTGGCAAACCATTGAAACATTTCGAAACAGTTATGACATAACGAATTGTGTCATTTACTGAAATCACATGAATTTATCAGTTTGACACATGCTCTGAATCACTGGTTTGAAACAAATGATTTGAAACAAAGGATTCAAAGCTCGAATCAGTAGATGCATTGAAAGCATCTATCCATAGCCGACCACCATGTATGCCATCCAAGGAAAGTTCTCAGCGGTGGCCAGTCTGAGACACACACAGTTTGTGTGTGGGTGTGTGTGTTGGTGTGTGTGTGTTGTGGTGTTTGTGTGGGCGACTAACAGCTCTCCACCTCGCTGACACATCAAGATAAAAAAAGAGTTTTTAAAACCAAGTATGTGTTCATGTCAATGCATGTTACTTGCCTTAGTTCACCCAAAAAGGAAAATTAGCCCATAAATTACTCACCCTCAAGTCATCCTAGGTGTATATGACTTTCGTCTTTCAGGACGGATCCAGTCGGAGTTATATTAAAACTGGTCTTTGATCTTTCAAGCTGTTTAATAGCACTCAGTGGGTGTTGCATGCATCAGTCCAAAATAATTTAAATAAAAAGCGCCCATCCATAAAAAAAAGTGTCTCACACGGCTAAGGGAGGTGAACAAAGGCCTTCTGTTGCGAATCGATGCGTTTTTTTGTAGGAAAAAATATCCATATTCAAAACGTAATAATCACTTTAATGTAGCTTGCCCTCACTGTTGTAAATGGAAGCAGTTCCGGGGGAATGATGTATGAGGTCGGCTTTGTGCATGCGCCGCTCAGAAGTGACGCACGCGGAAAAGCAGCGGAGAGATCAAAACAAAACAGTCACTAATTAGAAAATACCCAACAAGGGTTTATAAAAGAAGAAGGACCATGAGAATGGTTTTCCTTGCTAAAGTAAGAAAGTGGCTTCACTTGGTCTGTAACCAAACGTTGAGTTTTCACGAGACTCACCAGCACTGACGCAGGCTGAACTCGTACATCCTCAGCCAGAAACTGCTTCAGTGTACAACGTGTCAGTGAGCGCACGTACATTCACTTATCATTACGTTTTGAATATGGATATTTTTCTAACAAAAATGCATCGATTCACTACAGAAGGCCTTTGTTCACCCCCCGGAGCCGTGTGAGACACATTTTATTTTTTTATGATGAGGGTGGAGTAATTATTGGCTAATTTTCCAACAAAATTTTTTTGGTGAAACAACCATCTTTAATAATGAAATGCATATATACTCTCTATATACTAGAAAAAAGACCAGACACTAAAAATCACAGTCTGTCATTGGGTTGTGAGTGAGGAAAGGTCCCACCGGTTAATCGACGTGTGTGACAAACCGGGTAAATACCGGTTATCAACGCGTGGGCGGGGGGTGTTCCCTCTGTTACTCGCTGTCTTGCTTTAAATAGGCTTGTAAAAGTTGTGTGCGCAATTTTAGTTCACTTCAAATTGCGGCAATTCGCCGTTTTAAAAAGCAATTGTTCGTTTTAGTGTGTGAATTTCCATCTTTCCGCGCCTTTCACTTCACTTTTAACAGCCTTTAAAAAGCACTGTGCTCATTTTACTTTACTTTCAATTAGCGGCGTTCCGCACAATGATTGAATGCAACAAACATGTATAATGTTTTCAGTCAGCTCGACTCACTCTCCTCACAAGCAAAAAATTGTCATCAGATTTTCTTGAAGGGCTGGCTTAGACTTGCACTGGAAACAAAGGTCTAGACAGGGTGACAATGAGGGGGTATTTGGAAGCTGTTTATGTTACACATTTTGGGGGCTTAAAAGGGAGTGGTAGCCCAATGTTGTTCAATTTGAAATGAACAATGATATGCAAAATTGATGTTAGGTAGCTTTAATAAGTGATTTAAATTGAAGTAGCGGGTTACAGCAAGGTATAACAGTATAACTGAAGCTTCATGAAATAACACTAATAAATTATTTATTATTAGTATATTAGTAAATACAGTATTTTAATATATTATAATAATGTAGTATGTTATAATTATATACTATAATATAAAACAAACAATTAATAGTTAAGACAACAAACACACAACAATATATATATATAATATATATATTTATTATATATATATATTGTTGTTGTATGTAAAGGAAAATATTAAATTATTATTATTATTATCTAGCAAATATTTGAAATCATATAAGGTTGAATGTATTCTCATTTTAAAAAACAGTCAAGTGCAGCAATGAATATTAGCCAAGTCATACGTGGACTGTTTAGCTGAAATTAAAAGAGAATGCAGGATGCTGCTCTACTGTGTGTGAGAAAATAGGATGGGGCATTGACATTCACACTAGCACACACACAAACACACACACATTCCTTCAGGACAGGAATGGGTAACAGGCTCATTCAGTGTCAGCGGAGATGCTGAAAGATGAGAAAGTGAGTCAGTTTAAGCAAATATGGTCTGTCTGCAGCATCCCTCTGTAAAGCAGTTTAGCAGGTGAAGGTGATTGTATGAGAGCAATATGTCTTCAGCATGTTTTACCTGCTTAAACAGCACACTAACAGGTACATATGAGCCTCATAAGGTCAATGCTTTCTCATGGCATGCTTTTTCATTTCCCTAGGGGCTGAGAATTTGAGATTTATTGTAATTTAAAATATTGAGAAGTGTCAGATTCTGAGTAGAGATACTGTACATATACAGTTTATCAGCAGCATTGTAATGAGATGGCAGGAGAGCAGAACTGCACATGTTCACCAGGTTTAACAAGTTTTTGAGATTGCACAGTTTTGAATACTCTTGCTCAGTTGTCCACTCAAATCCAAGGAAGCTTGGGGTGTTTTTCTTGTCATCTGTTCATCATATGTACAGACAGACTATATTTATGCCTCTGATGTAATGCAAAACTCCTTTCTCCTCATGGGACCTCTATAATCACAACAAATATCCTCATTTATCCTCACATTTTGTCTGCTGTACATTAATATTCTAATTAAATTTAGGATTGAGTGTAACTTACAGTATTTCCTTATTCCTCTAAATAACTGACTGACCAGAGGTTATTCTAATAGAGAAGCGGAAGAAATACAGTGATGATGACGACCAATCACACACACGCAGCATTCAGGTACACACACAACTCACACACGCCGCACTTATTGCACATACACACACGTGTGTTCATATTTTGAGATGTGGTTACAGGGCAGATGCTAATATGTCAGAGAGCAGATAAATCACTGAGCATTCCTATGTCACTCAGAAGACATGATGCCCCAGAACTGCTGACTTTATTTTATTTTACACTTACAAGGTTAATTGTTTTTATCTTTTATTGGCTTGCAATCAAAGAATCAGACTTTTTTCATGCTAATAAAAAAAGGAAAATAATAATAATAAAATATAATAAAAATTGTCATGCCACTGAATAATCAGTAATGTTAAAAATAATCAGATGACATTACTGATTAAACATGATAAGCAAGCATGTTAACCACTAAACTGAACAATTCTGTCCTGCTAATATCCTGCTCATTTATACTTGTCAAGTTGTCATTTTCCTCCTGGGCATGTGGAATGCAAAGTGTGTAAGAGGCTTAAGATGTTATTTTAGAGTTTTGTGCTTCTTTCTTTTACACTTAGCCTATTGCTCCCTATCTGTCTCTCTCTCTCTCTCTCGGTGCAATCATCCTATTTAGTTAACATCTCAATGGGTCACCGATGTGGCATTCCAGCCTTTTTATACTTCTCATGCAGTACTTCCAAGAACTTCTGTCAAATCATCATGGAAGACAATCAAGAATCTCTGAGGAAAAGCCAAAGCAGAGAGATGACATTTGCTGATTACATGGATTATCAATCAATCATCCCAGCGCTGATGGTCAAGCTCTACTTAGAAAAGCGAGACAACCTTGTAGGAGTGTTAAAAAAATGTGCACATACATGCCTACTTTTTTTGGCTCTGTAATTACTTGTCAAGATTTGCTTGTATGAGATACTTAAATGTAAGTACTAGGCTTACTGAAACATGAATACTTCAATATTTCTCTTCTCTCTAAATATATAGGCCTATACATAATTCAAATTATTTTTTGAACAACATAATTGAAATAATTCATGGAAATAAAAGATTTAGAAAGTGTTTGACTTATTGAAATGTATGGGTCTGAATGTGGAAAATATATCTGACGTAAGTATCACTAGGTGTTTTTATGGCTGTGGTTGGTTGTGTTGCATATTAGTTGTGCCTCTGTAGGTTACACAGTTCACAGATGCCCAACATGTGTGACAGAGAAAGTGGTGTGTCTGAGAGAGGGGGTGAGAGATGTGTTTGGTTGATTTGCTACCACATTCTGTCATTTTTTCTTTTGAGGTTTAAGTCTCCTACCTAGACATCTGACATCTATATATAATTAAGCGAAATGCCATGCTTATTACAGTATGTATTGTTTATTGCCATATGGATAATAAACCATGACTGTGGTATATTACAGTACAGACATAATAAAGTGATCAAAGGAAAACAAGTATTTTGCCATGCAAAAGCTTGGTGGACATTGGGAACTTCAGATTTACTACAAGATAATTCCCTCATAAAGTACTTTTAGATTTTAACTACATCCTATTCAGACAAAACATCTTGGAAATCTTGAGATATGCTGAAAATTAATTTGTGACCCTGGACCACAAAATCCGTCATAAGGGTCAATTTCTCGAAATTGAAATTTATACATCACCTGAAAGCTGAATAAAAAGCTTTCCATTGATGTATGGTTAGTTAGGATAGGACTGGAATCTGAGGGTGCAAAAAAATCAAAAAATTCAGAAAATCATCTTTAAACTTGTTCAAATGAAGTTCTTAGCAATGAATATTACTAATCAAAAATTAAGTTTGATATATTTATGGTAGGAAATTTACAAAAATATCTTCAAGGAACATGATCTTAACTTAATATCCTAATAATTTTTTGAATAAAAGAAAAATCTATAATTTTGACCCATAAAATGTTTTTTTGGCTATTGCTAAAAAAATATACCCCAGCGACTAAGACTGGTTTTGTGGTCCAGGGTCAAAAATGTGAGTTTAATATTTTGTACAGTGTTGCTAAGGGTGTGGTATAAAATTAGTGTTGTTGATATGAAGTTTTCAGCATGTGCGATTTGCTTGTATTGGATATGTGACTGAGTGCAGTGTCTCTAAATTACAGTCAAATGCAAACATTCTGAAAATATCTTGATATCAATGCATGTTAATGGCCAAAATAAATAAATAAATGCAATTTCTCTGAATTAAAGTCAAATGCAAACATTCTGAAAATATCTTGATATAAATGTACTGTATGCTAATAGATAAAAAATCATAAATTATAATAAATAAAAATGATATAACTCATATGTACCTGTAGAATAAAAAAGAGACATAAGTGAGTGTAAGTCACACAATTTTTCAGTGATTTCAAGTGCTCCCTTTTATTGTAGATGATCAGGATGATCAAGTTTATGCAAAAATACAAAAATGTCCCTAAAACCCTGTCATTTTGACATTATGACATACCAAACTGTATTAACACATATTATAAAATGCTATCATGGTGAATTTAGCATACATTATTTATACCCACATGATGAGCACTGACAAAAAAATTAGGAAGATTAAAAAGATGAATGCTACCTCCATTCATTGGTGAGTTTGGTTAAAGGTTTTACCATCATAATAGTGCAAATTAGTTTTATACAAATCTTATTTTCACTTAGCTTAATTCAAATTGCATACATTTTTTTTTTGAGAATGTCACTAGTGTTTCTGATAAGTAGCATTGTCAAAGAACAGCTTAAAATGAAGCATCCTGATTGTTTCTGGATAATACAAAATTCAGCACCATTAAGCTTAATATTACAGTCAAGATTCCCATATCAATATAATACAGAACTAGGCATTCCATAATAGTACTACTGTATATCTCACATTAAATATCATGTATTATGTTAAAGATGTGTTTTTTGGTTGTAAAACAATACAGTAGATTACCCAAAAAGTCCAAATTCTAAAAGCTGTTGTATGGTCAAGTGTTTATGGTGCTTTTTGGTCTTTTTAGGAGCTTAACAGGCCCTGGCCAAGGTATGCTTTCATTATATGGAAGGGAACAGTCAATATTCTGCATAAGATTAACTTTTGAAGAAAATTCAGGTTTTAAAAAGTAAATGATGACAGATTTAAAATATATATAAATAAATAACTGTGCTCAGGAAAAATGTGCTGGAATTCTCTTCCTCAACTAAATATGCTGTTCTCTTTCTTATTTCTGATAGTAGATTGATAAGGTATATGGGTTTGAAAACTCCTTTTAGGTCGTATTAACTCACAATAATCTGTTTGAATGAAATCGCTTTCTCCAAAAGATTCCTCAGGATGACTTTGGCCCTTCTCTCTCTGTGAAAGTGTCCATGGCCCGTCTATGGTTTAGTGACAGGTATTTCTGCACGCGTAAGACTGGATAAGATATATTGACTGTGTGCATTTCGTGTTTGTAGCGACCGGAGGCGAGCGTTTGTCTGGGACGTAGATTTATTATGTCCAGTGATGGGTTTGGATGGTAAAGCGGTGGAAGGTTGCTGCGTGTCCTGTGTGTGGGGGGGTGATCGGGCTGGGCATGAGTGAGTGAGAGTTTTTGCAGATGAAGTTCTGCTAGGTTGGGAAGGACACAACAGGTTGAGGGTAAGACAAGTCTGTGGTGACGTTTCCTCAGTTTAGGTGGAAAGATCAATGATTTCTCTAACGTGACTTTACGGGAGGAGAGGGTAGGCCAGGCCTTCTTTGCCTCTTCTGATTGATTCTCCTTACCAGAAATGCAATGGCTGCTTATGAGTGAAGACCTGTGACTGCTGGATTTTGATAGTGGATCAGGGTGAGACTGAATGAGAGGCTTGTAAACAGGGGCTCGAGGACGCCTGATTGAAGTCCCCTCTACGAGAAGATTCACTCCCAAATACTGAGGAACTTCTACTGCTGCCTGAAGACAGAAAAAAAAAAAGAAAAAAAAAGACATATATCTTAGGTGCTATATAGCAATAAAGTTCTCATTAGGATCACATTAGGACCAGAAGCTATGGAGATTTTTCGTGTGACCTTTTTAAAGACAATTACATTATTTACCCACATTGTTTAAAATTATACTTTTTAATTGTTAAAGCAGTTTTATTTAATGCTCAAGCAACCTGCTCGATATCACCATTCGAACTTTATGTTTCTCTGCTTGCCTATTTTTCCCTTCCTGGTGTCATCATAGGTACTGATTTGATTTCTTTATTAAGTTCCAGCTGTGTGTCATTATCACCCTCGTTGTCCTGTCCTATTAGTCCCTGTGTTTTTCAGTCACCTTTATCGATTCAAATGGTAATTGTTTCTCATGGCAACCTAAGCGATTTTCAACTTTTACCAGTGTAAATCTGTGAAATTATTGCTTCTGACTCCACAATGTCTGTGTTTTTCTCCCACCACCTGCTTAAAAATCCCTGCTGTTTTTTTGACAAACCTCAAGATTGGGTGGTAATTTAATTGCAGCCTGAATTCACATCTCTGAGTTTACAAGAAGAAACTGATTCAAAATTAACTGTTTAAATCCTTTTTGACCACTGTCGAACACCGTATGGTAACTGTTGCACTTTGCTGTAATTTGCATGTATATTTACTACTGAAATGCTGGAATGTATACAAGAACAATATTTCATAACTGCTCCACCACAGCGATAGTGAGCTGTTAGGAACAAACAGAAGAAAGAGAAGAAAAATACATAAACATTTGAAATGGTTCATTATTATGGCAGCAACAGGTATGCAATATAATTTGAAAATATGTATTATATACATTTATACACAAGAATATATAAACCAAGCAGCTTAATGTTTACCTTGCGTAATTAAAAGGTTGCATTAAGTTATTTCTGTGAATCTCCAAATTTTTTTAATGACATCCATTATCGTCAGTGTATGGTTGTGCTTCTTTGTTTGCTAGTGTGTGGATTTACTTATGGATTTATTAATGACTGTTTGAAGCATCATCTTCCTTGTCGTGCATGTGGTTCACAACCAGTTGTGACACCACCAAATGTTTGGAGTCAGAAGTAAAGTGTTCAGAAAGGACACTTTAAATTGATAAAATGACAGTAACGATATTGTTACAAATATATATATTTCAAATCCACAATGTGTTCTTTTACATTTTTTATTTCTCAAAGAATCCTGATTCTTCGTTTCAGGAAAATATCATGGTTTCCAAAAAAATATTAACCAGCACAACTATTTTCAAATGTTAATAAGAAGTCATAAAATAATATTGGAAAGATTTCTCATATTAGAATGGTTGCTGAAAATTCAGCTTTATCATCACGAGGAATAAAGTTAGCCTTTCGTCTAGAAACATATTTTAATTTGGTGGCAATAATACTTTCCAGTTTTACTGTACTTTAATTGTGTCAAATAACTCAACCTTGTGAAGCACAATATATAAAAAAAAATCTTACTGATCCCAAACTTTTGATGAGTAGTATACAGTATATGTTTGTTTTTTTTCAATTGGTTTGGCGATCTTGACATTCTGCACGTGTACCTGTTTGTATATTAGTTGGAAGCCGCCAGTGTGAGTGTTACGGTCACATCGTCGATCCAGCACCACCCGCAAAGTGTCTTCCTGTACAGCGGGGCAGAGTCGAGCTGTGACTCCTGTGGAGGGTGCCATGGTGGGGCTGGCATTGATCTCCAAAAGCCAAGGTCGCAAATCCCGTCCCAACATAAAGTCAGCTCCGTAAAGCTCAAAACTGGCTTTGCGAGGTTCCACACTGTCCTGCGCAGTCAAGAGAGTTTGGATAACAGCCTTCTGCATACCTGGAACCACCACCCCTTCCCACAGGTCACCTTGGCCTGAAGCAGCCAACCAGGAACGGAACTGTGAACATGACCACATGCACTCAGCAGGTAGAGAAGGATTGCGATCTGGGCTTGGTTGAAAATGCTTCTGGATGGAGTTGTTGCAAAGATGTACAGAACTGAGGGTGGAAAGTAGGGAAAAATGTAAAAATAATAATAAAAAAAAGATTAATTGAAGCCTAATAAATAATCTCTCTTAAAGGAATAGTTCACCAAAAATGGAAATCTTTCCTCTTTACTCCCCCCAGTGTCGTTCCAAATTCTATGACTTTTTTTCTTCTGTGGAACACAAAAGTAGATATTTTCAAGAATTTCATCAGTTTTTGGCCTTACACCGTTTCTACAACCACACCGTGCCGCATCAGCTAAAGTCGGTCTACACTGGACACGACAAAGCGACCATTGCAAATCCATTTGAACTTTGTGTCCTCTCGTAAACAAACGAGGCCTCATCAGGGATTTGTTGTGTAATGCCAATGTAACACATCACTGATTATGAATGGTCTTTTTCTCTTGTATTTTTGTTGCATCGTCGTCGCGCCGACTGCGCCGCTCGCGTCCGTGTAGACACTCGTGTTTTACAATGAAGTAAGTTGGGTCCCAAAAAATAAAAAATGGACACATTTTGTTCTCTAATTCTTATTGTTGTGCTTTTACAGAAAAAGTCATAGAAGTTTTTTAATGATGACAGGATTTCATTTTTTGGGTGAACTATCCCTGTACTGTTTGGCGGTTGTTTCTACCTGTCCATGTAGTTGGAGTAAGTGCTGGTTGAAAGCGAAGGTAGCACTCCAACGGAAACCACACGTATGAGTTCCAGTCTGTAAACCAGACCCCTGTCTTACAATCAAACTAGTGTCATGCCCGAGAGAGGTCGCGCAATCTACTTCTGCACCACCCCCTTACCGGTCCTTCATGGATGTCTTGTCTGGCATCTACTAAACTTCCATTATCTCATCCCGCTTGTTCAGCACATGATACCTCCACAGTAAGTTCAATAGTAATATAGTTTTGCTTTATTTTTACACCCTTTTCTGTTCAGTCTCATAACTCACCTCTGCCCTGTCGTGGACTTGGCCCCATGTTTATGATTCCAGAGTGCAGAGTCCCAGTCTCCCGTCTGGGGCGAAAACAACGCATCTCTCCACATCATTACAACGCTCCGCATATTGTCACAGCCCTCTTCATCAGTCCTTCACTGCAAAAGGGAAAAGAGCAAGAAAGCTTTACTAACTACTCGACAGAGCCCAAAGGACATGGTTATTAGAAAAAACAAAAAGATGTGAGGAATATTATTTCATGCTTTCCGCGTTTCTTTCCATCAAACTTTCCACTCCTCAAGAAACGTTACATTCACCTCACAAAACATTTTTGTTTCCCGCGAATCTTAGCGTTTGCTTGCAAACTTTTGTGTGGAAAGAATATAGGTGATGATAAACGATTATATACTGGCATATATTTAATACTTTTGTGAGTGAATGCAAAGTTTCTCAGGGGAACGCAATAATTCTGTGAACACAAAAGCAATGAAATAAAATAATTATTTATCCTACTTAATCTTTATTACTTTATTGTGACTGGACAGTCCAAGTTTCTGAACACCAGAAATTCTGTAATTTGTCTAATGTTAAAAAGTTGCATACATTTGGAATGAGACAGTTTTGCAGCTTAGTTTTATTACATGATTTTCATTATAGAAGTTCAGCCCTGAAACTTTTAAAAAAACCTTTAAGATAAAAAAAAATATTTTTTTTCATGATATATTAAGTACACTATAAATAATAATAATAAAAACAATCATACTCACTGAATAACTAAATAATAATTCTGAAGAAACACCTTCCACTGTTGCTCTGAGAGGGTAGGGATTGTTTCCAAAGTGATGTCTATGTCACAGTGTTCTAAACTGTTCAGATACTCCTGACATATATGCAATGCATTGTCAATTATCGAGATTCCAACCCTCTGATTGGCATGCTGTTTACGAGGCTTGCTCAGACCTACAAATGAGGGAAGATATGTGAATATGTTTGAGTTCTAATGTGGGTTTGTATGTGTTAGTGTGTGTCATACCATGAGATTTAGCATCATGCACCTCTCTGGTTCTCTCCCACTCTGAATCCCCTGCATACTTCTCCAAAACATACATCAGTAGACTTGTGCATGCAGTCCGTCTAAAGTCCTCTGTAAAGAAACAGAACAAAATCAATTTCCTTAGGAGGATCTGGTCTGGTAACAGAAATATTGCAGGTTTAATGCATGGATAGGGCAACTCATGAACAGTTACAGAGCACATATATCACAATTGTGCCTGTGAGCAACACATTTAACCCCAGATTACCCCAGGGATAATAACAGTTCACATGGTGTCTTTGGGGGAAAATAATCACCTGTTAAATTGAGAGAAACCAAGCAGCCAATAGGGGACATAAAAATAAGGACACAGTATTTTCCAGATTAAAGGGGTGGTTCACTGGCTTTTTTCTAGGCTTGATTGTGTTTATGGGGTGCAGTCTAACATGTGTTAATGCTTCGTTTTTTTAAAAACCCATCATTATTTTTTTCACACATTTACCTTTTTCCCACACGCTCTGTCCATCCTCCTGAGAAACGGTCATGGCTGATCATGGTTCCTGTTTTTTGAAGCCCCCACACCCTCCAGAAATAGGCGATGGGCTCTGATTGGTTAGCTAGCCCAGTGTGTTGTGATTGGATAAATCGCCTCTAGTGTGCATCTAAATGTCCCGCCCCTCACCTCAGCGGCATGTGCTCCGGTTGTATTGTAAAAAATGGCATCGTTAATATCGCTTATCAGTTTTTGACCCCCGATTGAGAAGCAGAGGCTATTATTGAGAGGATCGTGCAGAACCTGTGCAAGCACGGTTTTTAATGGTAGGCCTATGTTTTTTGTTGTTGTCTCATACGTTTAGATATGCTGTTATTTGTAAATTATACTGCTTATGTTAGCTTTTAATATAAATTTTTATCCTGATTAAAGCTTTAATACATTACGGCAACTGCACGTGTGTCCATGTATCCTCTTCTCATATCTATGTGAAAATAAGTGTATAAATGGAACAGAACTGATCTGATGATCTGAATGAGAGAGAGAGAGAGATATGCAGAGCACGGCGACGCGAGGAACAGTATTAAGAACCGCTGTTTTAGAACATTGATTTTGAAACTTGTGAGTCCATTAGAATCTTTAGAAGACAGAATTGTGATTCATATATGAATAGATTTTTAAGTGCACCCCTAGTTTTCTCTTCCTCTTATCTAAAGCAGAGCAGCATGGCCTCGCCCCCCGCAGAGAAGGAAACGAAGCCCTTTTCTGCCTTTTCCTGAGGGCGGGGTTTATCTGGGTTTGTGATGTCACGAACCAGGGAAGTAACTTGTTGTAGTCCCTACCTGCTGTTTTTGTAGGCATTAAACTGCCTTAATTTTAAAAGACGATATCTCCGTTTTCATTGAACTTTCAGCTTCGTAACTTTTCAGATATTGTTTATGCTCAAACAGCAACTTTACACACCAACTAACGTTAAAAAAGTGAAATCGCAAACAACCACCCCTTTAATTACTGACCAAATAAAGAGTTTATCATCCTCTGCCCCTGCCCCAGTCTTAGCAGCGTGGAAGAATGTATCGGATCTCTGCTGCATTCAAACCACACTGGCAATTTCTCAAACTCATACACAAACCACCTGAAAAGACATAGTAAGAAATAGAGGGGAGTAGTTTTTAATATACTTAGAAGATTTTTATCTTCATTGCTTCGTTTATGTTGCGAAAGTTGTTATGACCTTGGTTGGTGAAAGATCCCTGCCTTTGGTATGATTGGTCATCTGATCTTACGGAAAGACCGACAGTCAACTGAATCCTCCTTTTGTCCAGTAGAAATGGCCGTTTTCAATTGCGCACCAACCGTGACTATGGTATTTAAATTAGAATCAGAGACTTCACTAGTTTGACAAATCGCATTAAAAAACCCACTGCTATAGCAACTGTCTTATGTAATGCCACATTTGTCTAAACGTACCATGTATTTCATACAGTCATCTGCCTCATCGTCCCCTCTCTCCCTCACCTCGTCCTAAGTCTGACATAAAGAAACAGAGAAGGGTGAGACACAGTTGTCAGGGAACGAAACGTGATCTATGGTCGCTAGGCATCTGTTTGTTGAATGAGTGGTGTCCAGGTTCATACTCAACTATCATAGTGACTTTAGATTAAGTGGTCCCATTGACTAAACAGTTACACAGGTGATCTGTGAAGCATTCATTTACAGTATACTTCACACACGAACAGCGTTACGACCTATTGTTTAAAATGTTGGGGTTGGGAAGCATTTTTTAATGGTTTTGGAAAAGTCCGGCTTGCTCCCCAAGGGCTGCATTGTTTTAATTAAAAATAAGTAAAAACAGCTATTTTGAAATATTATTTAAAAATTAACTGTTTTCTATTTTAATATTTTTAAGTCGAAGTTATATGCCTGGATGATAGCTTTAAGTTTCAGCCGCCATTTACTACTACTCTTCAGGGTCATCATGCCTCCTTCAAAATCAGTCTAATATGCTAATTGGTGCTTAAGAACATTTATCTGTATTAATTGCCTCAGTTAAAAACGTTGTGTCAGCTTCAAATTGTTTGGTCAACCTTATTTTTTTTCAGTATTCTTTGATGACTAAAGATCAAACAAACCCATTTATTTGAATAATATATTTTGTAACGTTTTAAAATGTTCTTCATTGCTGATCAATTGAATTGTCCGTTTCTAAATAAAAGTCGTAACCTTTTTACATCTCTTTCGGGAGGGGGGATACCATACCCAATCCCGTAAAACAGATGTTTTATAATAATTACTTTCAGGGGTATATTTTGTAACGTTTTAAATGTCTGGGTTCCCCCAACACCCACTGTGATCATTTAATTTTGCCTTGCTAATAAAAGTATTTAACTTTTTTAATCTAATTGCAGAGATACCATACCATCTGTTGTTTTATTACAATTACTTTCAGGGGGTAGAAACAGGGGTCCTAAATGTCTTGCTGGTTGGCAAAAGGGTGCCAGACAAAGTTGAATATAGCTATACATTTTAATATATACATTTTAAAACATCCCCTGACATGCCCAACAGAATGTTGTGCCAGTAATTAACTTCTGGGTACAATTTTGTCCCCCGTGTATAGCTAACCTGTACACACAGAAACCGACCAGCCTTATCAAGTGTCTATGCAGAGTGATGGAAAGGGTCTAATCTTAGTTCTGTCAGATACTCTCACCATCATCATCACTGCTGTCACCCTCATCTGTGGCTTCTGTTTCAAGATCATGTCGACGAGGCCGTGGGACAGAGAGCCGTGGTAGCCGCCGCTCCACCCATCCTCTTGCACGTAGGCCTGCACGGATTACAGGATATGGACCTTGCACAGAGAACACTTTCTTCTCCTACATCAGATGCAACAAAATAGACAGTGCATGTTCATTGAGATCTCAATGTCATCATTGTTTAAAATTCAAGATCATTTGAAGTTCTTCCATGCACTACTTCTACTAAGATTCCTTAGGATTTTAGAAGCCTAACCTTTATTGCCTTGTCCACTAGAGTCTTAGCTGTCTTCAGTCTGTCCCCATTAATCAGAGGCAGATTTATATAATTACAGCGAGCTCTTCCTTCCAAGGGTGGCACTGTGACATACAGCACATAGAAATGCTTTACAAAAAATAAATAGCAGGGTTTATCTTGTGTGTGTACATTTGACAATAGCTGAGTGGGCCAGAGTTTTCAAAATGCCTTCACAGATATCATGAAAATAAACTTATAAAAACATTATCTGAAAGACTCAACTGGCCAAATCACGTTTTGAATTCAATCTAATAATGTCAACAGGTTTTTTTTTATTTTAGTATAAAAAACGTTGAGCTTATGAGAGTTTCTCACTGATATCTACCTTTCAAAAGTTGTTTACTGTCTTTGAAAGACATCTCTTATGCTTACCAAAGCTGGACTTATTTGATCAAAAATACAGTAAAACGTATATCGTGCAATAGAAGCAAAATTTACCAAATAATATTTTTGGTTTTCTTATAATTTTAAAATGTTCTTTATCTGTGATGTAAAGCTGCAGAAACCATTATAATATGCTGATTTTGGTGCTCAAGAGACCTTTCTTATTATTATTCAATTTGAACAACAGTTGTGCTGCTTAATCATTTTGTGAAAATCGTTATGCATTAAAAATTCTTAGATAAATAACTATTGAAAGAACAGCATTTATTTGAAATACTAATATTTTGTAACATTATGTTTACTAGTCACTTGCTAAAAAGTGGATTCTTAAAATAAAAAAAAGATCTTGATGAGCACCAACGTATGTATGGTACGTTAGCTGTACTTTCTATGTTTTGTCTGTGTCTATATTAGGTAACATCATGGGGACATCAAAGAAAATATAGGGACATAAAAAATGACTGGTGAAAAAGTGGTAAAAGGGTGTATACTGTATACTGTACCTTGCATATGTTGGTGCATGTTTGATTTAACTCTGGCATCACTCACAAAATGGATCAATCTTTCCCTTTTTAACCTAAACGTAAAAGTAAAATTAACTTAATGCTCATTGTTCACGCTTTAACTCTCTCTCTCTCACACAAATACATATTAAAGGCGGTCTCGGTCTCAATGATAACCAAGATGAGTGTAAGCCGCACACACAATGCATCAATAGTTGAACACTGTAATTTATGACTGCCTGGAAACGGCTTTACACAGAAGCTCATGCTCAGATTCAACACAAAACAATTCTATGCACATCCCTCCCTAACTAAGTACAACGGTACTGAGTAACGTTAAATAAAGAATCACAATAGTTCATTTAAAACTTATTTCACTTGTTTATAGATCCACTTGACATTATAAAACTTAAAAAATAACAAAAACACATGGAGTTCCAAGGGCCCGTTCACGACCATATTGATTTTGAGATTCGCTGAGCAAACTCACCTGGATTGCGACGTTCACCTCTGGATTTGGCACCCGCCAGAAGTCGTCTGGTGAAATCGATAAGGTCACCGGTGCGCCCGGCCAGCCCGGTAGAGCTGCGGAGAAACGCTCGTTCAGCACATGCGCACTGCACACATTCCAGCACCAGCGTGCTGTTTTCATCACCCTTAACAACTGTTTCCTGGAAACGGATGACGCCGTGCGGCAACCCAGGCGGAACGCGCAACGCAACAGTGGTACTCTGAGGAATTCAATATCCAATATTCAGATAACAAATATTGGATACTGAATATTCATGATCTTTTTATGAAATGTTCTATTAGCACCACTTTATTAGACTCGTTTGGCTCCATTACATTAAAGACATACAGGCTTTTGAATTATTACGCACATTAGCGCTAAATATCGACTGTTTCAGAAATGTCAGGAGGGCTGAGTTTAACAGCTCATTCATTATATAGCGATCTCCCCAGGCGGCACAATAATAACAATTAGCAAACATGAATGGGTGAATATTTTAAAGTGTCATAATCAATCGGTTTGAAAGGCATTTGAATTATTTAATGTTCCATAACAGATTGATTGTTAAAGCGTCACATCAGTTGTCATGTCTACGTTTCTTTAGCTTGGCCAAACAGAAGACAATAACATGTACATCACTATTTAGGCTATCAAATGCATGATTACTGTAAGACTAAACTGCTCCATAGACATTGCGTGGATTGCCTCTAAAATATTTATGCTTTGATTTATGCAGAGGCGGACAGTACTACCCTTACAAAAATGTCCTGTGGTATTCCATATGATAAAACATCAAATGTACCACATAAAACTAGTGTGGTAATTGTGTAGTACTGTGTTGTTTTTTGGGACATTTTACCACTGGATTTTGTTGTAGGGTATGTAATATTCCTGTAATATTCTTGTGGTAATCTGTAGTATTACATTAGCATTTCTGTAGTATTTACCACAGGATATTGTTGTACGGTATGTAATATTCCTGTAATATTATTGTGGTACTTCAGTCATATTTCTGCAGTAATACTAGGAATTTCCTGTAATAAAACTGTGGTCCTTAATTGTTATATTTTTGCAGTATTCTGTGGTATTCCTAAATTATACCTTTAAAGTTAGTGTAGCATTCTATGGTATTCCTGCAAGAAAAGTGTTGTTTGTCCATGATAAACCTGTGGTATTACTTACATCCATCTCATAATCTGAAAATATATGTAGTAAACATGCAAGACAAGACTTCAGTGGTCACAAGTTGATATACAGGGCCTTATTTATAAAGTGTGCAAATGCACAAATTTGATCTTAGAATGTACACTAAAATTCATATTTATAAAAACGGCCTTAAACATGGAAGCAGATGTACACACTTTTGCTTATTCGAGTGCAGCAGGGTTTTGAAAATCTAAGCTATTCTTGCAGCTTCCTATTCTAAGGTAAAGGATTTTGACGTTGACTGGTGCTATTTTAAATGTTAATGACATTAATTAGGGTTAATTTACAAGGCAGTGATCTGAAACCATTCAGCTGCACACATTTTCATAATCATACGCGGCACGTACGCACATTAGAGAAACAGTCGTAAGATCAAGTGTAGGAAGGTTTCTACTCAGCATTTTATAAATGAGCCCCAGAAGGTAAATTACTGCACTAGGTCATGTTAGAATGTGACATACCATAAACACTTGTGGTATTACAGTTCAAAACATTTTATTCACAACACATGCCATCACATCTTTATACCCTACAAACTATGGTAAAAGCACAATGACATAAAACAAAATTAGTACATCACACGGCTGCTAAGCTTGCGCTCATTTGAGAGTTTGTTGCGAGCTGCTTCTTAAGGATCTTGTATCCACATCAGGGTAAGCACATCTCACCTTTCCTGCAAGGGAAAATTGGACAGCTTAGAAGAGATATACATTTTGATTAATTCAAGAGATTTGTTCATTTTCAGTTCATTCACCAAAAAAAAAAAAAACTGATTCATTCAGTGACCATTTCTTCTTATGCCATGGTCTGTCTGAATACTCGATTCTGATTGGCTGGCAGGTGTTGATTAAATTTGTTTCACTGCACAGGTAGTTCCAGGTCAGTTTAATCACGTTCTATATTAATGCGCTTCCTATAAACATTGGTAACCATAGTAACATACAGTTACAGTTGAATAGTAATACAGAGTGAGACAGTTACAGTAAACATTTTCAATTTACTTAGCTAGGCTAAATGGATGATTTTCGTCCTTATACAGTCATTATGGCAATTTTGATAAATGAGCAGAGGCACAAGATGAACTGGACGAACTGGAGAATATAACATCAAACGAGAAATGTAAAGAAAAACGGTACAAGGAAATAACACCAGCAGAGCTGAAGCAGATTGAAGACGACAAGGATGAGGTTAATACAAAAAAGACTACTAAATGGGCAATTACCACATTCAAAGACTTTTTGTATCAGAAGAAAAAAAATTATGCTGTTGAGACTTACTCGGCTTCTGAACTTAATGAGACATTGCGAGAATTTTATGCCTCTGTTCAGTCTACTACCGGCCGCGAATACAGTGTTGCAAGCCTGAAGTGTATCAGAGCGGGTATTAACCGTTAAATAACACAAAAACTAAAAATATCTATCAAAGTGTCCTGTCAACGCCGAAGCCTTTTATCTGCATCCCAGGCGCATCCCTTTGTGCAAACTCGAGGACACTGAAGTGTGGTTCACCAGGGAGCCAATGGGAATCAACTACCTCGGCAATATGCTAAAAAATATTTGTGAAGAGGTAGCTAATATATTTAATAGATATTCAATTGTTCACCCTATGAATTCAAACAGTTTGTAGATAACCTGCAATATTTTCCAAATCTAAATCGTCTTTCAGGTGGAAGGTATCACTGAAATTTACACAAACCATAGTTTGCAGAGCACTACCGTCGGTCGCCTCTCTGACGCCGGACTGGAGAGTCACCAGATCACGTCAGTGACAGGCCACCGATGCGAGGCTAGTTTGCGGTCATATTGGGCTCCGTCTTTGTCGGAGACGAGGGCGTGGAGTGACATTCTTAGATCTCGAGCCTCAACAAGCAAAGATCCATCCTCCTCCACGCCTAACCCTACCCTTTTCCATGTCTAATTTCACAATCAATGGAAATGTGGAGTTCAACATCCATTAAGTACGCTAATAAAATAAACTTAAAAAAACAAAAAAACTTTCAGCCAAAACTTTCAGCTAGGCTTTTTGATTATTTCCCCCTCGTTTTTATCTAATTAAATGCATTTCATTAAACTTAATGTAGCACTGCTTTATTTATTTGTCTTTATTTTGAATGGGGAGAACTGATGTATTTGAAGAACTATTGTAGCCAAATAACTATTTATTATAATCCATTCAAATAAATTCAATTTTGCCACGCAACCGTGTCTGAATTACATTCAGGAGCACATAAGCTGTTGTCAACACTGCTCTGCGCCTGTATAAAATACCTAAGCTTGAATTGCTACATTATATTTCTCATCAGCGAAAGTAACACCATGGCGCAGGTAGGCTACTTCACACGCATCTCTTTCTCGCTCAACAGTTAATAAATAAATGCTATAATTCATTCAAATAAATGTAATGTTACTGCACTACTTAATATATTTGTTTGCTCTGTCTTATTTAAAGCGAGTAGAAAATGAGTAGAATGATACATCTAACAAGTTGTAACTGACGAAAATAACCATCATTTTTATCGTTCTGGTCAAATATTACAGCGCAAATATTATTAACATCTTTAATATGTGAATGCTGGCAAATGACCATGGCATAAGCGGGATAATCAATGGCTAGCTGTGCATTAAACGCGTCAGGTGATTCTTCGCCTCCACGTCGTGCATTCAAATCGTTTAATGCACAGCTAGCTGTTGATTTTCTTGCATAATTAACATTGTTAATTGTTTGGTCAGACATTTACACATTCATAAATCTGGGATTATGTTAAACGTGTCGTGGAGTTATGTTCTGTATGTTAAATGGAATATAAAAGCGTATGTGCACAGTAACTGCACTTTGCATCCACTTTCATATCTATTATATATTTATATATATATTTCATCACTACATATGAGTCTCCATGTGTTCACACTGTCTGGCGGCCATTTTGAAAGCTGTCTGAAAACTTTCACCAAAAGAGGAGCCCTTTAAATGTGCATTTTTTTAGATGTTTAAGCCTTTATTTTGGGTAAGTTTCACTACTTATTGTAAAATTAAGAGATTAATGTTTAGACTTTTGTATATCATAACCTGGAACTTGGATGTGGGAAATTACAGTTAGATCCAAAAGATAGTTTTAGCAACACAGATGCAGATGCTATAATATTGCTTTAAAAAACTCACTGAATAAGTTTTCCATTTTCTCTGGATCCAGTCTTGGTCTTGGGGGAAGACTTCCATTTGCATTTGATTTCTTCCCTGTTAGTGAATGTGCAGCCATCTCCTCCCGAGTGAAGGACTGGGACATCAAGTCTTGTAGCATGCGCTGTGGTGTTTTTGCCCAAGACTGTAATCCTTTGCGGGAGTGCTGCAATGAAATTCCAGTGAAGTTAGTTAATAAATTAAACAAAATGTTTTATCAGACTTGCTTAAGGCAAATAAAGCTTACTGGTACGGAAAGTATTCAGACCCCCTTAAATTTTTTCACTCTTTTTATATTGCAGCCATTTGCTAAAAACATTTAAGTAAATTTTTTTTCCTCATAAATGTACACACATCACCCCATATTGAAAGAAAAACACAGAATTATTGACATTTTTGCAGATTTATTAAAAAAGAAAAAAACTGAAATATCACATGGTCCCAAGTATTCAGACCAGTCTGTGACACTCATATATTTAACTAAAGGTGCTGTCCATTCTTCGGATCATCTTGTGATGGTTCTACACCTTCATTTGAGTCCAGCTGTGTTTGTTTATACTGATTGGACTTGATTAGGAAAAACCACACACCTGTCTATATAAGACCTTTCAGCTCACAGTGCATGTCAGAGCAAACGAGAATCATGAGGTCAAAGGAACTGCCTGAAGAGCTCAGAGACAGAATTGTGGCAAGGCACAAAAAATTTCTGCTGCACTTAAGGTTCATAAGAGCACAGTGGCCTCCATAATCCTAAATGGAAGACGTTTGGGACGACCAAAATCCTTCCTAGAGCTGGCTGTCCGGCCAAACTGAGCTATCGGGGGAGAGAGAGCCTTGGTGAGAGAGGTAAAGAAGAACCCAAAGATCACTGTGCTGAGCTCCAGAGATGCAGTCGGGAGATCGGAGAAAGTTGTAGAAAGTCAACCATCTCTGCAGCCCTCCACCAGTCGGGGCTTATGGCAGAGTGGCCCGACGAAAGCCTCTCAGTGCAAGACACATGAAAGCCCAAATGGAGTTTGCTAAAAAACACCTGAAGGACTCCAAAGATGGTGAGAAATAAGATTCTCTGATCTGATGAGACCAAGATAAAATTTTTGGCCTTAATTCTAAGCGGTATGTGTGGAGGAAACCAGGCACTGCTCATCACCTGGCCAATACCATCCCTACAGTGAAACATGGTGGTGGCAGCATCATGCTGTGGGGGTTTTTCAGCTGCAGGGACAGGACGACTGGTTGCAATAGAGGGAAAGATGAATGCAGCCAAGTACAGAGATATCCTGGACGAAAACCCTCTCCAGAGTGCTCAGGACCTCAGACTGGGCCGAAGGTTTACCTGCCAACAAGACAAGGACCCTAAGCACACAGCTAAAAAAACGAAGGAGTGGCTTCACAACAACTCTGACTGTTCTTGAATGGCCCAGCCAGAGCCCTGACTTATACCCAATTGAGCATCTCTGGAGAGACGTAAAAATGGCTGTCTACCAACGTTTACCATCCAACCTGACAGAACTGGAGGAGGAATGGCAGAGGATCCCCAAATCCAGGTGTGAAAACTTGTGCATCTTTCCCAAAAAGACTCATGGCTGTGTTATATCAAAAGGGTGCTTCTACTAAATACGGAGCAAAGGGTCTGAATTACTTAGGACCATGCGATATTTCAGTTTTTTTTTTAATAAATCTGCAAAAATGTCAACAATTCTGTGTTTTTCTTCAATATGGGGTGCTGTGTGTACATAATGAGGAAAAAAAATTAACTTAAATGATTTAGCAAATGGCAGCAATATAACAAAAAGTGAAAAATTTAAAGGGGTCTGAATAATTTCCGTACCCACTGTAAGTAGATTTGGCACAGTTAGGCTATGAGAGACAGGATTGCTGTTTCACGGAATTATAACTGAATGTACCATCATTTGTTGCACTGACGTTTTTGAAGCACTGCATCTGACTTTAAGCAGTGCATGTCGGTTAGAAATTGTGTCCGACTTGCGACAGCGCCGACGCTGTCACTGTGATGTTACGTGACATTGTTTACAACACTTTATATTGACGTCTTTGTGCGGCTGAAACACTGATTGAGCGATTACATGAGACAGGATACGGATTGTAAAGTGTATCTTCGTTTTAACTACCATTCGGTGTTTAGTCAAGTTTATGTTGTGCCGATAGAATTGTATTTAATGTGGAGGGAGATGATCAGTTCTGTGCGATAAAATGGCATTTATTGTTTAAATACTGCAATACAATGGATGAACAGAATTTGAAACCTGAGACTTTGTCTTTCACTCTGCCTGTCAATTTGAGTCTTGTTAAAGTTTTAAATCCCTGCCGCCAAGACAAATTCATCACGGATTATGGAAAGTGAAAATTAAATCCATAGGGGTGCTTGGATTTATTCACGCACGTTAAAATATTTATTTAAAGCTTCTTTCTTTTCAGATTCTTATTTACAGCATTATTTTAACAGGCTGTATATTAACTTATTGGGAGAAAACCAGTAGGTTTTTATGATATCAACATTTTTCAGATACCACAGAATTTTTATAATTCTTGTTACCAGTGTCAATATCACGTAAAACTAATACAAGCCTTAAGAAAAGAATAAAAAACTTAAGTTCACTGAAGATAAGTAAACAGTGAGTGATGAAATGAGAATAAGAAACTAATTAAAAGCAATAGGATAAAAAACTACAATAAGAAAAGCTACATTGTATAAATTAATCAAAAACACTGCATGGTCTTCACTGTGTAAATTTCTTATTAATGTTACAAAAGTGATTTAGTCAGGAGCAGTGTTCTATTGATAGTTTTCAGTCACGTGACAAGCGTGGAGACTTTGAGGGCAAAACATCACAGAACTACAGCACAGGCCTGTCAGTTTTTTATCTGTTTCAATGTTTAGATCACCTCAAAATCACCTCTCAAAACACTCTTTGGCACTTTTGATCTGGATATACAGCACCTGCTGCAGTATTTTGATCAATAAAAACAGCGGGACATTCTAAAACGCTTTGTGTGGAAATCTCTGTGCCTTAATGTACTAAAACGATGTTATAAAAAATATATAATTCAGTATAAACCTCATTGATAATGCTTACTATATACAGGCAAGCAGATGAGCTCTATAATGCTTTATAATGGTTTTCTATGAAAAATGGTTAACTGCATGTTGCGTTTATACTCTGGGATCTGAACATAGCATGTATCATCAATAAGGTATATATTGAATTGGCTCTTTTAATATCACTGTCTCACTACATTAGTACTCACTACAAACGGGACAGTCAATGGCAGGAAGCCTTGTTTTGCCCTCCAGATGGGCATTCCTACAAGGGCGTGACATCACGTGGAAACTATCAATATGCACTCTTAGACCACTTGTCAAATCAAATTTGAGAACCAAAACTTTCTTATAAATGAAGTTATTGATTACCTCAGCCTCAGTTCGAGGTTGTGACTCCCTAAGACTTTTTATATCATTAAGAAGACCAGGAATCTCTGTAACAAGATTTTGACACAGTATTTTCCTTGTTATAAAATTGCACATTGAAAGAAAACCACATTTTGAAGAATAATTTACAGAAATCTAAAAGTTTCTACCATCTATTGTACTTGCTAGTTTTATAATGTTTGTTAGATTATAAATTAAATTGTTAAATTAATAAATGTAAATACCTGTAAGAAGTGACTCCAGGGATCTCTGTGCATTAATTTGTCTTCTGCATTTTTCAAGCTCATCTCTGAGCTGCTTGTTGTCGTCCTGAAGCTCCTTTATTCTTCTATGCATGTCATTAATGGATTCATTTACAGGTGCCTTTAAAAAAAGCATAAGTAATTCACACATTATTGTTTTTTTTTTGTTGAAAACGGTTTTCCCCAAAAAAAAGTCTGCATGTGTGTAGTAATTTGCCTGGAGTATAAAAACTAAACAAAAGTTGTTGGGAAGTCGTGGCCGAATGGTTAGAGAGTTGGACTCGTAACCCAAAGTTTGTGGGTTCGAGTCTCGTACCGGGGGCCCAAGGGGGGGGGGGGATTTGTGGTGGGGGGAGGTGAATGTACAGCGCTCTCTCCACCTTCAATACCACAACTGAGGTAAGACCCTTGAGCAAGGCACCAAACCCCCAACTGCTCCCAGCAAAAAATGGCTGCCCACTGCTCTGTGTGTGTGTTCACTGCTGTGTGTGCACTTAGGATGGGATAAATGAAGAGCACTAATTCCGAGTATATAACCATACTTGGCCACATGTCACGTCACAAATGCGGATTGCCTCAACGTTGTAAAAAACCTAAGTCAAACATACGACTAGTAAATATCTAAAATGTAAAAATATACAATCTACTCCACTTTCCTGCAGTGCTGCAGTTTTAAATGTATGTTCTTTTAATTCAGCTACGAGGTCATGCTGTAACGTATCCATCTGCTGTTGGTCACACGGTTTCACGTGATGCGAATTTGCAGGTCAGAGTTCACCAAGCTTGAACTTTGGAACGCAGCGCACGAGCTTGCGTTTCCGGTCTGACGCATTCGCATGCATATGAATGGAAGTCAATGGAGCGAAAAATGCAGTGTGACAGCCCCTTTACACTCTTTATGCATGTTCGCTATTCCCAATTCAGAAGACCGCACACACAGCCTGTGTCTCTGAATGCTTCTCATACTCGCTCCTCTCTGCCCCATGCGTCACGGACGAGCCGTTCATGCTTGCCGCACTCATGCAGCCTGTCTCGTAATGCTTGGTTATACTTGCCTGTGTTTTCTCAGACCTCTGTTTAATTAATTGCTGCATCAAATGCTGCCCAGGTTTTGATTCGGTTTTCCTTACTTTTGCTGGCTGAAAAAAGAAAAATACGTAACCGAAATATTACACAACAAGAAACTAAATCCTAATTATGTCATTGTGTGGAACTAAAGTTGTTTAAAAATATCCCAGTGTTTCACATTCATTGATTTATTTTAGTCTGTTATGCTGCTTTATATTAAAATACGTCTGCGTTGCAAACTATGGTGGATATTAAGGACTGGCAAAATGAGTGTACTTACCAAGGCTGAGCTGACAGGAATTTCAGTCACATTATCTGTCAGTTTTTTTGGCTTTACAATTCTTCTTTTGCCAGGCACACCAGCACCAGGCTTAATCCTCCCAATTAATCGGTCTCTTTCTTTGAGAAGGTTTTCATCCAGGCGTGACTCTATATTAAGATAAAAATTTTAATGTAAACAACAGGGTTGACATATCATCAGGATTTCATATCATTAATACCATTTAAGTAAAAACAATGTAAAGTATCAATCAAGAGCTGGAACAGACGATCTATGACACCGGTCATAAAATACATTTTCAAAGTAAGTTACAAAGTAAAAAAGTGGACAAAAATAGATTTCTGCATAAGCACTTTTTATTCGTTTAACTCGGAAATACAATGTAATAGATAGTAAGTGCTGTCCCTAACTAACTCAATATGTACGTGATTCATTAGTGCAAACCTGCTATATACTGACCCACCAGTACTTCAGTTCATGACCATGGCTCTTCTGGTGGGCCTTTTTAGAAAATCCCAGTGTCCAATTTATGAACACTGAACAGCTGGTCTTTTTTTTATTACTTTTGAAATTGCTCTTAAAATAAAGCAAGTTTTGTAATATGGGCTTTGTAACAGCCTTGTGATACAAAGAGAGTGTTATTTGTCGGTGGCGAACAATGTTACCTCTCTATTTTTTTTTCTTGCTGAGCAAACCTTTTCTCTATTGGGCAGACATTTCGGGCACCTGAGCAAAAACATTCTTTATACCAGACCTGTACAGCGCACACACAAAAAAGTGTGGTAACTTTTAATTTTAATGTGCTATTTGTATTTAATTTGACCCGTGACTAAATTATGTACATTTTAGGTTACCCGAGAAAGCTTTTTTTTTTTTACAGTATAATACACTGCCATTCAAAAGTTTGGATCAAAAATGTTTATTAAAGAAGTTTCTTATGCTCATCAAGGCAGCATTTATTTGATAAAAATACCTGCTGACATTTATTTAAAACATTAATATTGTGAAATATTATTGTAATTTAAAATAAAAGTTTTCTATTTGAATATGCTTTAAAATATAATTTATTCCTATGAAGCAAAGCAATTTCCAGCATCATTCCTCCAGTCTTCAGTGTCACATGATCTTCAGAAATCATTATAATATGCTGATTTATTATCAGTGTTGGAAACAGTTGTGCTGCTTAAAATTTTTTTTGATATTTTTTCAGGATTCTTTGAAAAATAAAAAGTTAAAAGTAACAGTGTGTTTATTCAAAATAGAAATATAATCTTGTTTAATACATTATGAAGTTTTATTTCACACGTCATTGCGTTGTTTCTAGATTTGAGCTACTGTATGTCGTCCGCAACCATTCAAATATTCGGTTTCTACAGCGACTCATTTGGCACACATCAATCATTCTCTTTCTATGAAACCTGTAAACCGCATTCACCGGTTCTAACTATCTATAGCGACAGATATCTAACATCTATAGTGATATCAGCTCTATAGCGGTTTTTCCGAGCATTGCAACTCATTCGCTTTCGCAACTCATTTATGCGTGCGCGCGGCACATTATTTCTTCTGCGCGAGCGCAGCGTAGAGGGAACATTGGCGACTAATTAAACTGACAAATACAACACCGTTAGCACAACATACGCACATTAAAGTATTGCAGAAGCACTTCAGCAATGTAAAGTTGCTACTTACCAGCAAAGTACAGGACTCTGGCAACGTACTGAGATGTCTGATTTCTCCCAGTGGGCCAGTTAACGAGTACTTCTTTAGAGAAATCCCATTCCTCCTTATTTAAGATTTCGACGTGAATGTCTGTTTCGTCGATGTAGCTTGAAAGACCTATTTCTACCGTATTCTCCTCGAAAAAATCAAATAAACAGAAACGCATCATCTTTGCAAAACCAGCTGGTGGATGGCAGTTGAGAAACGCTGTGACGTAAAACGTTCAAAATCCGAAAGTGCGCCAAAGCGAGATCCACCAATCAGAAAAGTCGCTGCGCAAGCTCTTCTGTGGCGTGTTGCTGCCATCTAGCGGAGGTAGGTGATAATTACAATCAAAATAATGATAAATACAACAACAACAACAACAAACCATAATAATAATATAATCATGTAGATTATTGATAATTAATGTATTGACTTATTTAACGCAAACTTTACATACAGATACATGAAAAACCAAAATGGAGCCTCCCAAAAAGAGGGGACGGTACAAAAAATATCTTAAAGATTCAGATGTAACTGTGCCCAGACAGACAAGACACAACTGGAATAAACAAGGATTGACATTGGTAAGTTTATTTATTTATACATTGTTTGTTTGTTTAAGTGAAAAATGACGTATTAAATCAGATTCAGGCAGAGTGTTTTAGGCCCAGTTGCAATGCCCCTCTTTTTGCTGTTTTAAATTAATATAATCAAATCAAATCTTGTGTGTATTAGCTATTTTAATTTGAAAAGTGTTTGTTTTCCATGGTAGCAATCCTCTGCTAAATGTGACACATTTTTATGAATGAAATTGAGAGCTGTAGATCTTCTTTAACATATGTTTAATTTTCTTTGTTTTTATTGAAAGTTACTTTAAAGAGTAACCAAGAAAATCTAGGGTTTTGTTTTGTTTTTAATTTGGGGTCCCTGGGTTGGCTGAAAACCCCTGTACTAAATAGCGTCTATTCTATAGGGTTCTGGGGGACAGGAGGAAGGAATGACAGAAAATTATGCGAGGAGAGAGAGTTCAGAATGTGACAGCTGCAATGAAGGTCTTTATAATGAGGTATATCTACCTGTATGTGTAGGCTAATTCCTTATAAATATGACTTTTATTCACATATACACATTTTTGTATAACCTGTTTGGCCTTTATCTCTTATTGACAGACATGCATACTTAAAATCTTATTTAAGACAAATTATAAAAATGTGATGTCTCACATGGAGAGTTTAACCATTTGTATCGTGATGAAACTGAGAAAAGTGCACCTCTTTGTCCAGCCTAATACCTTAAATCACCAATAATAACTTCAGCAAACAAATAAAAAATATTAAACATTTCTTTCGCTCTTCATTTTCACAAAGAATTCTGAAGAGGAAGAGACTGGAGATGGCTCAAATGAGGTAATAAACCATAACATTATTCATTATAGTATATACGTTTTGGCAGATTATATGCCATTAATGCATTGTTATTTGAAATGTTTCACTTTCAGGATGACTGTGAGGCTGAGGAGCTAATTGTGGAAGACCTGGAAACAGGACATTTGAGTGGGAACTATGAGGTACATTTAAGTTGAGAGAAGGAGTACTATCAGAAACAAAAACGTGTTATAAGTGTACCTTTAACTTGTCACTATAGGACTCTTTACTGCAAAAAATGTAAATACTTATTTATCTAAAACATTTACATACATGTGTATGTGGTATACTTTTTTGGCTTGTTTAAACTGCTTACTGTTCAGAAATATAAATCAATAGAATTCCCATGTCCAAATTAAGTTATGTTGTAAATAAAACCATGTAAACTTCCAAAAAATATATAAAGAATAATAAATTAAATATTGTGTATATTTTTGGGTGGGGTGGGGAGGTGGGTGGCAATATCACACTCTGTGACTTTTTATTTTAGAATTTCTCAACCAATCATTTCAGTGTAATTTACATTTCAAATACATTCACTTGAACCCACGCAGTTCCATCCGGGGGGGTGTCCACCTATATAGATATTAGAAGTTACCATGAACTAAACTGATCCTATTTTAGACTTCATTTAGTCTTTTAGTACCGTTAATCCGTGTTCCCTTTGTTTCCAAAGAAGCAAAGTGTTTGTATTTGTTGGGGGTGGGGGGGGGGGGGGGGGGGGGGGGGGGGGGGGGGGGGGGGGGGGGGGGGGGGGGGGGGGGGGGGGGGGTGTGGTGGGGGGGGGGGGGGGGGGGGGGGGGGGGGGGGGGGGGGGGTGGGGGGGGGGGGGGGGGGGGGGGGGGATTGTTGTGAGGCATGAACCAGTTTCTGATCAATGATTATTATTTTACATAACCTTTTAGTTTTTTTATTTTTTTTATTTAAAACTACTGTCTGTTTGATGCTGAGTTACTGGTGTGTTAATGTGAATTCATGATGATGATGATGATGATGATGAGCTAATTTTTGTTTTCCCTAAAAAAATAGTCCACCATTTGTGGAACCCTATCGATGCCCGGAAAGGCAAATCTGATGATTACGCATTTAGTCTCCCGCCACAGATTACGAGCAGCTCTTCAAGATCCTCCTTACTCTTCTGAATACTTTGATGCCTGGTGTTGCACCCCATACGCTACCTATTTGAGCAACTTAAAAAGTGTGCATGGTGAAATGGAACTGCATTTCTATTGTCCATCTTGCACTGAGTATATTGGAGAATCAAAAAAAAAAATGAGGAGGGTGTGTGTAGGAATACTGACTGCCAATTCAAGTATGATTTGACTACTTGCAAAAAAAATGGAAACTTCTTTATCTATTTACCACTGGCATCACAACTAAGAGACCTCTTAGAAAATTCTGAACTTTTCTCAAAACTCGGAAGGTCCCACTGTTACAGTGATGATGCAGTCTCTGACATTTTCGATGGTAGTGAAATGCGGCAAACAATGATCGAAAACAACATAAGTGAGACAGATCTAACTCTTCTTTGGAACTGTGATGGTGTTCCAGTTTTTGAATCATCAGGGTATTCTATCTGGCCTTTGCAATGTGTTGTCAATGAACTGCCATCTGAAAGCCGAAAAAAACATGTTCTTTGCATGGCATTATGGTTTGGACGGTCATCACCAAATATGACTACAATGTTCACTCCTGTTATTGAGGAAGCCAAGATGCTTTCCACACAGGGCTTTACCTGGCAAAATCCTGTCACAAATACACCTGCTACCTCCCGAGCATTTTTACTCACTAGTGCTTGTGATGCAGCTGCACGGCCCAGGCTGAAAAATTCCATTCAGTTTAATGGTAAATTTGGTTGTGACTGGTGTCTCCATCCTGGCGAAATGGTTGAGAAAGGAGCTGGGTTGGTGCGTGTATATCCATACAGTGTCCCTGAGCCTGAGCCGAGGTCACAAGAAAAGTGGGAAGATGATGCTATTGCTGCAAATCGTTCTCCCGTAAATGGTATCCGTGGTCCTTGTCAGCTTTTGTTCTTGCCATTGTTCAACATAGTGAAAGGTTTTGTACCTGACTACATGCATTGCGTGCTGCTAGGTGTGGTTAGGCAGTGGGCCACTCTATGGTTCGATCCACAATACAATCAGTGTCCATGGTACCTTGGTAGACACACAAAAATACTTGACTCTAGGCTACTCGAGATGAAACCTCCAAGGGAGATAAGCCGGGCACCACGCTCATTGTCAGAAAGAAAGTTCTGGAAAGCCACAGAGTGG
>JADLZN010006892.1:0-40283 GCA_018155175.1 Sinocyclocheilus anophthalmus | reverse complement strand
CTCTGCTGTTATTTCAGAGGAATCTCTTTCAACTAGAATGGGCTTAGGACAACTGCAGAGTTTGACATAATTATGTCTGGGCTAGCTTTAATCACTTTGGGCCTTCACTCCTTGACGCACATTATCTGACTCCAAACATGTCAGATCCGTGCTTGAAATAGGCCAATTTACCCTCCGTAGTCTGCGTTGAAATCTAGCTCGGTGTCAAAGGCACAGATGCATAATTGTCCTCATTTTTAAAAAAAATTTGTTTTTGAACACAGCTTGTCTACAGGAATAGAAAAAAAGTAATATTGACTTTCTACACTTTTAATAGGATAAAAATCTACCTAACTCAAGGTTAACAAAGCAATGAATAAGATAAAGTGTATGTCACAACAGTGAGAGGAGATTCGCTGTCGAACGTTGAGACTACCTGAACTTTCACAAAGAAATTCAGAGTTAATTACAGACAGATACAAATGAAACAATGCTAAGCTTTGTGCTTTATGGAGCGGATTTTAATTAACAACTATAATATTCACTTTGAATTGGAGAGAATGTTTTGACATGGCGGTCAGCTCTTACAAAGCATATAAACCGAAAATACACACTTTAAATTATATACCGTTAAACTTATAATTGTATATTTTATTAAACGACAATGTTAATGTTATAACCATCTTCTAAACTGTCAAAATGTTTTTGATAACCAACATAATAATGCAGGTGGCACCATAAAAATGACACAATGCATTAGAAGTAACTTTAAAAAATTAATCGTACGTGGCCTGTCCAAAAAATATGGCCAACATAAAATTAAATAAATAACAGATAATGAAACACAAAACACCATAATGTACATTACTGCTTAGACTTGACAAAACCAAACAAAAATAAAAAGTGACAAAACTATTTAGAAATTTGACAGTATTTTACAATAAAATTACAAATAATGTTCAAGTATTTACAATTTTTTTACACTGTAGTATATGGTTACAACAGGGGTGCCCAACTCGTTTCTGGAGCACTGCAAAGGGAGGGGGGGGGGGGGGCTCCACTTGCCTCAACACACCTGCTTCCTAGTATGCCTATAATTGCTTGATTAGCTGGTTCAGTTGTGTTTAACTGGGGTTGGAGCTAAACTCTGCAGGACACCGGCCCTCCAGGACCGAGTTTGGACACCCCTGGTATAAAATGTAATGGGTAAAAACAAAATCGAATTCTAAATTTCACAAACAATTACAAAAAAAGACAATTAACAAATTCAATTCAATTTAATTTTGAAGTAAAAAAATAAGCAAATATTACTGAAATATACAACTTTGAAAAATCATTTTATGCATTGGGGGGGGGTTGTTTTTACTCTTATGCCGGGTTCAGACTACACCATATGTTTGTCGGTCACAATAGTCACTGTGTCAGATTACATGATTTTGACTCCTAAAATCTTGTCGTGTCTTGGACTTTAGATTAAGAAACATGTCAGACTACACGTTGCTTCCCAACCATTCATCGCGTGGCCTTCTTTAACGTCGCACGTGATGTCAAGGAGAAAGCGGAACTAGCGACTGACTTCCGAAACAAGAGTGTAAACATTGCTGAAGCGCTTCCGCTATAGTTCGCCTGCATTTTTCTTTCTTTGTTCTGTCGTGGTAGTCCCTTGATGACACATCATACAGGCAGGAGTACTGTTGCCACAGATCCACAAACCTTTCCTCCATCTCATGATTCCACCAAGCAGCACCATCATCTCTCTTTCGTTTAGCCATGTTTGAAACCTGTGTATGAAAGAGCTTCTGTGCTGCTGTTGGTCAACATCACCAATGTGACAGAACTTGTCGTGGACGACGGAAAAAAAATTAAACATGCTAGTCTTTCTGTCGTGATGTTATGGAGCATCGCAGATGCGGAATCGGTTTTTTTTTTTTTGTCGTCTACTATGACACACTACACGTGCTGAAACGATGGAATCTTGCGTCCCGATGCCCATTGTCGTTTACGAATCCCCACGACACCCTACGTCAAGCAAATCGTGGCAAAATCGGGCTAAAATCGTGTAGACTGAACCGGGCATAAGGTAACCTTGTTAACCAATTAACAGGTTTTAACATTTATAGTGCACCATTCTTTTGCTCAACTTATTCTAATGTACACTTATTTATTTAAATATATTTTAACTGTATGACAAGTTTCCATCAAATTGAATTGTGTAATCTTGAAATGCTGTAAACATTATGAATTCAGAATAATTGTGTTTTATTTCATTAAAGTGAATACAAACTTTTAAAAATGGCAAAACCACATGATTTGCTTTGGAATTAATTTAACTAATTTTATACCTAGAGTAGAGTTATACAGTCAAGTATATATTTATATGTTTAAAATTACTCTTCTTTTTTTTTTGGGTGTATGATCTGCCTTCATGCACAGAACTTGTTGTCATAAAGGGACACTTATCAAACAGGACCCTGCTGAAGAGGGCTATGGATACACCCCGATCCGTGGATTTTTTTGCCACCCTCATTTTACAGGCACACCACAAGCCAGCCAAGACTCAAATGGGTCAGAGAACAAAGGCACATCAAAGCCACACAACCAGGTCATGCACACACAGGCTAATGTGCTCCCAAGATGCAGCCATTCAACCTAAAACCAGGACCTTTGATGATAGCAGCCTGATGGTCCATTGTTAAAAAAGAAGCCATCAGCAAATATGAGCAAATCTACTCTCAAGATAATGCAGGCCTGAACTACACACACTGAGACCAGAGCGAGGCACAGCATGATATGGAGTATGATAATGCAAAATACAGTACTTCTATCAATGAGCATGCGTGTGTGAGCACGTGCGTGCATGTGTTTCATCTGCGCTCATAATAAACCCTAAAACAAAGACTTACATTTCTAGTCTGAGCGTTATCACCTGAGTTTGTTTTTTAATCTCGTCATCGGCCTTCTGAGTTCCTCATATACCATTGTCCTCTGACTAGACGAGAAACAGACAAAGAGGAGAGACCAAAGGAAATGTTACTGGACAATGGAAAATGTTTAGGTGTTCTAGTGGTCTTCATGCATGGCCAGAGTGCATGGCCAGAGCCACCAGCCGGTTCCCAGTGGAGCTGGAAACTCTCTCTGCACTACACTTCTCAATGCTGGGCCAGTGAGAGCTTCGTGCCCCCCCCCCCCCGGGGGGGCCCCCCCCCCCCTCCCCCCCCCCCCTCTCCCCCCCTGAGCCCTGCAGCTGAACCCAGACCTGATGTATCTGTCATCTAGAGAGGAGAGCAGAAGCAGCTGACATGCCCGAGCTTGTGGTCACATGTGAGAAGCTTTGGGACCTATTTGTCCACCGGTTCATTTTGGTTCAGAGAGCAAATGAGGGGGAAAAGAGAGGAAAACATTTTTTTTTTAGTATTAATCAGCCATAACCACAAGCACTTTCTGTAGCATTTAGCTAAGCAGAAATTTTTCTTAGTCCAAAATTCTGCCCCATGTATATAATACATCATATATGTTCTGATTGGCTGTGATTGTGTCACATCATGCAGTACTTTTTCTCCCAGCATGGACAGACAAATCAGATGACAAGTCAAAAACTATAGAACCTATTATTAGACCCCTTTAATATTTTTCAGTGGGGTCGACAAGTCTAAACCACACTGAAAATATGAAAACATATTTGATCTCAACTAAAAAAAATTAAATAAATGGTCTCATCCATTTTTAACAAAAGTGCCCAGATTTTGGTCCAATTAAGCAGCTACGACCACAAGCAATAAAATAAGTATACAGTATTTTGCATATCCTGTCACTTTCTGTGGCACATAGAAAGTTTACGTGTCCTGCATTACATATATGATTGGCTTTGATTATCATGTCAGCATTTTCACTTTCAACTTAGACAGACAATAATTGCATCTAACAAAATATAGTACTACTCACATGATCTCAATAACTCCTGTAACGAATCAGCTCATGTGAAATATGAATAATTAACCATAACTAGTTATAATTAACTATTCCTATTTTAGATCTGCTGTAGATATTTAGTTGACCTCTCAGGGTCAGCTGTCTTGTCAATTCTAAGAATGTTAGTTTCCTGGTTAAGGGACATAACTTTCTTACTGTACAATTCTACAATCTTGTAACGTAAATCTGCATGATTAGTGACTCCGGTTATGAGCAAACAATGAACACGTCAAGTGTGATACAAGTAAGGTTTTATTAACTACATAAACACTAAAACTAGTCCAACATACTACATAAACACATAAACTGGTCTAACATACTACATAAACACATAAACTGGTCTAACATACACATACACACACGCACATACAGTTGGTATAGGAAAGGGTTAAAGTTTAATTCAGTACAGAAAGAGGCATAAGGAATTTATTTTATGGAACCATTTGCATATTCAGCAGATCTACACCTGAGTGAAACGTCAGATTCTTAGTTCAAACACACCTTTGTAAAAAGGTGTAACTGATACTTAATGTATCAATTAATAAGACTAAGTTTGATACTTGCGAGTCTCGGCTGTCTGAAAGAGATTCCTGATGCAATCTTAAGGCCCAAGATCTTGCTGAAATTAGTTGATGAGAAAGAACCAGTTCTGAGTCAGAGAATCTTGATTGAAATGGAAAGGACAAGGCCGAAGAAAGACCTGGCACAATGCTTTGGTATCCTGAAGCGTTTTCTCACATCTTCATCTTAGCATCTTACCGAACCACCGACTGGGCTGGTCACATGGTGTGTCAGCTTTAATGTCAGAGAAGATCCCCGCCTCTCAAGAAGGGCTTATCCAATGAGAAAAGCCGGAATCCCAAGTAGGCGTTTTGAGATCCTGGGGAGTTTATGACTCTTTGTGTGGGAAACATGGTAACTTTAGTATCTGAACTTTGATTGAAAAGACTAAAGGTTCTCAGGGCACTAATATATTGTCTATGTACCAACATATAATATACACTCTTTTTTAGATCATCAGAAGGCGAATTCATAGATACTAAACACAGTATATGTAAGGTTATATGAATGAGTGGTTTATCGTAAGCATGGATAAAAATAGTCTATAATACAACAGATTAATACAAAACAGCAATAATATACACAATGGCCTGAAGAATAAGTGTGTTCATTCAAAGAAAGGTTTTCCTATGAATTAATTAGTAGAAAAGTCAATTTCTACTGTGCATTTGTGCTTCTTGCTTCTGGAGAATGCAGCTGAGAGTCTGCTCGCATTCCACAAGGTTGTAAATGTATCGGGTTACCATGAAACCAGGGTCCTGTTCGGCATCCTGGGGTGTTACAGAGTATTTGTGAAATCTAGCTAACAAAATATATATTGTGTGTTTGAGTGGTCCAGACCCTACATCCCTTATTATTAAATAACTCTCAATAACTCCCCTATTATTAAACTCTTCTGCTCTTAATATAAAATTTAAATAGCAGTTATTGCCCAAACAATCAACACACAGAACAGTAAACAAGAGAAGTGGAGAAATTAATATCCCCATTACAAAAATACAGTTGGGTCCAGAAGTCTGAACCAAAGAGGAAAACAATGTTGAGTTTTAAAATGTACTTTAGACTTCAAAGTTTTAGGAACCTTTAAGAAATTCAGAATTCATGACAACTGTATTAATAAGAACAATGAATTATTTTTGCTAGCATTCTCAGCCACTGGACCCCACTACTGTAAGACTTCTACATTCACTGTTCATCTTATGCAGCACATGAAAAACACTAATGTATCATATGTTTAATCCTAAACCTGTTGTTAAAGCCTACCAGAATGTTTAATTGTCAAACCTGCATGTTTATGCATGCATTAATGTGTGTATTATCAGGCTTTACTGTATTGGACAGTGTAAATCACACCACACCGTACCCAACATAGACCATTTACGCAGGAAACAAGCAGGCCTGCAGCACATCTATTACGGATCTGCGGAGAGCCTGATACATTCTGACTCTTTGTTTAATTGTCTCTCATATCTGAATACAAATTCACAGCCCCCGTGATTCGTCATATTTATTTATTCCTTTTTCCTCCAGCTACATCTTTTATTAGTCCTGCTCTCTGTGTCAGGATTTAATTTCTGCGGGAAAAAAAACAACAACACAGGCAGTTGATTATTGTTATTAAGAATGTGATATTGCAACGTCAGAAACAAAATCTATGGCACATTAAAGTGACAGATTAGAGGGAGGAGGAGTGTTCATTTACAAGTGTTAAGATATCACGTCGCATTGCCCGGCAACAGCAAATGAAAATCAACTGTTTCCTACTGTTTGTGTGATACAGACGGAAGCTCGAAGGGAGGTGAGGGAACAGAGTGCGGGAGAGAAGTGTGAGCGATCTGTCAGCACCAGAGGAAGGGGCAAGACGCTAGGATCGCAGCCTCCCCCCCCCCCCCCCCACCCCTGCTTTGTCGAAACAGGATGAAGCAGACCCCTCCCCATTTACCTAGAGAAATTAATCAGTTTTATCTCCTCATCTCTAAGGCACCATGTGCAAGATATGACCAACGACAGGGGAAATTATGGAGGAGATTATCCGTGCTATTGTTACATTGCATAAACTCTCATTTCCTCTTCATCCAGGATAAAAGCGGTTATACTTACCAACCTGACACATTTCACAAATATGAACATTATTCTTTATATGAAATATGACCAATTTGTTATAATATGAAATATGACCAATTTGATGTGCTTGGTATTAGTCTTCATAATAAAGACACAGCAGGATATTTATGTGACATAATATGTGATAACACAGCAATAGTAACAGAAGTGTTATAATGATAATGGAAATAAAGGTGGTGCTACTTATGTAATAATGAAGTAAAAAATAAATAAATAAATGACCTCAATGTGAGTAACAGTGGAAATGGTGGAGTGGCAGTACTGGAATAGTCATAATGGATTTAAATGTGCTAGCAGTGGTGTAGCATTAATAATGTAACAATGGTAGTGATTATGTAACAATAGCCATGATGACAGCTGAGAGCAACGGTCGGGTTCCCGGAAGAAGAAACCCAGTCACTTTCTCCATAGAGGAATTGACTTTTAATGATAACTTATAAACCACTCAAGACAGACCTGCTGTAAGCTATAGGTTATTAGCCAGTAGTATATATGGACAGGCACTGTTGCACACTATGGTTGAACTGATGCAGTAATGGTCATTTTGTTTTACATTTTGTTTAATTTTGTGTGTGTGTGTGTGTGCGTGTGTCATGTTGAAAAAAAAAACTCAAACATTCACATCATAATAAAACAATTATCTGCAGTAAATAACTTTTGAAATTTACTTCAACATATGTCCAAATGGTGATAATAAAATTGCGAAAAAATTAAACAGTTTAATTCAAAGTGAATAAAATTGGAAGCAAAAACATAAACCATGCTAACCACTCTAAAAAAGTTGTTACAGCTAAAATAATATAAAGTGTTCAATTGTGCCAAATGCAGTCCAAATAAATGTAGGTCATTTAACATCCGTTCATACATTCATTTTTCATACATTTTTCAGAAAATCTTGAGCGCTAAATCAGCATATTAGAATGATTTTTGAAGGATCATGTGACATCCAAGTCTGCAATAATGGCTGCTGAAAATGCAGCTTTACTATTACAGGAATTAATTACATTTTAAAATATATTAAAATAGAAAACGTTGACCATGTTGACATAATGTCAGAATATAGTTATGAATAATTTAGATGGCCATCTCAGAAAATCAAAACGCAACAATGGAAACACGAGTATTAAGGATTAATTAAGTCCTAATGGCATAATGGCAAATCACTCTGAAGCCTTGACTCATTTTCTGACCAGTCTCTTTGAATTTAGTTTTATTAAGCTAGAAACTTGATCCTTTTCTGTAAGCTTTTTAACCTCTGTATTCTGCGTGATGCCCTCGGATATGTGCCTACAGTCTGATTTCTGAGAGTCGAGTTCATCAAAACCAGGGGTTTACCAATCAGTGATCACAAAGACTTAGAAAAAGACAGACAAAAAGACAGACAGATAAGTAGCAGCAGGGAGGCAGTCTGTGGAGGTATGCTATGGTAAGTATGATAATTCAATAAAAAATTAAATAAAGATTTATGAAGAGTAACTATAAGATAAAAAGCCTAGATCACTGCTTGTATTGTCCTCTCTAACCTGATTCATATTTTGTGCAACACATCTTCACTGTTCAGCTACTTATTTTAAGGCAAGACTGTCCATTGAACCGATTAAAGAACAGATATTAAAATAATTATTTGGCCCGAAAATTCTGTCCTACCTGTATGACTTTCTGTGGAATACAAAAGATGTTGTTATGCAGCATGCAGCATGTTTAGAACTGACAGATTCGGTCAACATTCACTTTCATTGCATGCAATGAATATGAATGATGACTGAGGCTGACATTCTGCCTAACATATTTCATTTTACATAGAATAAAGTCTTTGAAAGAATGCCTATTTTGGTAAACAGTTCCTTTAAAGATTTAACTAACCCATAACTACTATCAACATGTTTGTGCAAAATTTAGATTTGAAGAAATTACTTTTTTTTAATTGATTGGTGTGATTTTGAATTAAATTATTATTAATTAAATTCTCACCCCAGAAAACTGAATTGGAGGGACAGGAAGTAGAGTTTACTGAATTTCACAGATAATAAAGAAATTCAACACAGATAATGCATTCTGGGAAAGGAAGTGTTCTACAATGGTCCACAAAATTTCATTTATTTATGATGAAACAATTAACTAAATACAAACTAATTTCTATGTTTTAAATTTCAAAACTTTCAGGGTTTGTTTTGACAAATTTAGCTTAAAATAAAAAAAAAATGTAAGAATTTATTTGAATTTCAATTCATTTTATTTTGTACTTCCATAACATTTAAGTCTGCATCCTGTTTGCAATCTCAAATCAAATTTAATTCAAATTCTGAATTCAATTTCAATACAGAATGGCATACATCCCCCTTACTAAAATACCAGTGAATAAATATAGTAGTTGATTAAACCTAATAAAATTAAAAATGCCAAACAAACTCAAAAGAATCTGGTCTAATGAGCTACAAACTAGCAATGACACATATTAACATACTAAAAGTAACTATTTTAAAAATGAGAGCATATCAATATACAGGTGCATCTCAATAAATTAAAATGTCGTGGAAAAGTTCATTTATTTCAGTAATTCAACTCAAATTGTGAAACTCGTGTATTAAATAAATTCAATGCACACAGACTGAAGTAGTTTAAGTAGTCTTTGGTTCTTTTAATTGTGATGATTTTGGCTCACATTAGCAAAAACCCACCAATTCACTATCTCAACAAATTAGAATACTTCATAAGACCAATTAAAAAAAACATTTTTAGTGAATTGTTGGCCTTCTGGAAAGTATGTTCATTTACTGTACATGTACTCAATACTTGGTAGGGGGTCCTTTTGCTTTAATTACTTCCTCAATTCGGTGTGGCATGGAGGTGGTCAGTTTGTGGCGCTGCTGAGGTGGTATGGAAGACCAGGTTTTTTTGACAGTGGCCTTCATCTCATCTGCATTTTTTTGGTCTCTTGTTTCCTCATTTTCCTCTTGACAATACCCCTAGATTCTCTATGGGGTTCAGGTCAGGTGAGTTTTCTGGCCAATCAAGCACACCAACACCATGGTTTTGGTGCTTTTGGCAGTGTGGGCAGGTGCCAAATCCTGCTGGAAAATGAAATCAGCATCTTCAAAAAGCTGGTCAGCAGAAGGAAGCATGAAGTGCTCCAAAAAATTTTGGTAAACGGGTGCAGTGACGTTGGTTTTCAAAAAAAAACAAAACAATGGACCAACACCAGCAGATAACATCGCACCCCAAATCATCACAGACAGTGGAAACTTAACACTGGACTTCAAGAAACTTGGGCTATGACCTTCTCCACCCTTCCTCCAGACTCTAGGACCTTGGTTTCCAATGAAATACAAAACTTGCTCTCATCTGAAAGAGAACTTTGGACCACTGGGCAACAGTCCAGTTCTTCTTCTCCTTAGCCCAGGTAAGACACCTCTGACGTTGTCTGTGGTTCAGGAGTGGCTTATCAAGAGGAATACGACAACTGTAACCAAATTCCTTGACACGTCTGTGTGTGGTTTTTCTCTGTGTGTGTGGTGGCTCTTGATGCCTTCACCCCAGCCTCAGTCCATTCCTTGTGAAGTTCACTCAAATTCTTATCGATTTTGCTTGACAATCCTCATAAGGCTGTGGTTCTCTCGTTGGTTGTGCATCTTTTTCTTCCACACTTTTTTCCTTCCACTCAACTTTCTGTTAACATGCTTGGGTACTGCACTCTGTGAACAGCCAGCTTCTTTTTCAATGAATGTTTGTGGCTTACCCTCCATTGAGGGTGTCAATGATTGTCTTCTGGACAACTGTCAGATCAGCAGTCTTCCCCATGATTGTGTAGCCTAGTGAACCAAACTGAGAGACCATTTTGAAGGCTCAGGAAACATTTGCATGTGTTTTGAGTTGATTAGCTGATTGGTTTGCATGTCACCATATTCTAATTTGTTTAGATGGTGAATTGGTGGGTTTTTGTTCAATTTGAGCCAAAATCATCATAATTAAAAGAACCGAAGACTTAAACTATTTCAGTCTGTGTTCATTGAATTTATTTAATACACAAGTTTCACAATTTGAGTTGAATTACTGAAATAAATGAACTTTTCCACGACATTCTAATTTTTTGAGATGCACCTGTATAGTGTAAAAAGAGAGAGAAAAAAAGATGTGTTAAGTTACTGATCTGTAAGTTAGGAATCATACAGTACAATTGTCATCTATATCTCAACCTAAACAACTCTTCATTCAGCACAGTATCAACCCTCAAAACTGACAACATAAAAACTCCAATTTAATGGCATATTAAACATTAACATCAATATTTTAACTGAAATATTCTCTTTTCTATACGATTTTACTTTCAAGTTCACATTCTCCCATATCTGCAGTCACTGATGCTGAATTATCTGCAATGATCTAAATCACAATTGTACAATAGGAGATTATGTTTCCTCAGGAGCTTTCTGGTTAGACTGCTCGACAAGAGCGTAGAGATCCAAATCAATTACCGAGGTCAGGCTGGCCTTAGGAGCACTCCTTAGAAAGTCTTACTCTTGTTATGCAAGCCTGCTCAGTATATTAGAGCTGATTTCGATGTACAGTGTATAATGTATGATACATTCATCTCCACTATGTCAATTTCTGATAAACAATACAAATATTTAGAAAATAATATTTAAACGTACAATATTTCATATAGTCTCTGAATATTTGTATACATAATTAATATTATTTAAATATAATAAAAAGTATATCATTAGTGGAGAAGTATTGTTATATATACTATAATTTCTTATTTTTATTTAAATATATTATTTTTTTATTATTAATTTAAATGTAAATCATTATAATACTTAAATTATTACACATTTAATAATCTCATTCCCATCATCATAGTGTTATATTATGATTACTATGCGTAGTATGGTTCTATAGTAAGTAATTCATTTTAAAATTTAAATAATTATATTATAATAAATAAATTTATTATACTTCATATATATATGTATATATATATATATATATATATAACTTTATTATACATAATAATACTATAATGAGATAATTAATTCTAATTATACATATTATAAATATCATGTCATGCATATAAAAGCAGCAAGCATAATAATTCCATCTATTTTACCTGTTATAATAAGAATGGCTTCTGTAGGGTTTGTGAATAGGACGTGAAAAGCTTCACTCCACTCGGGAGCGTGGAGCGGTCACACCCTTTAAACAGACCAGCAAAGAAGTTCTATATTAATGGTCAGAACTGACACAAACTTAGTCCTTTACACAAGCACAAATTCCCACCTTGGTTTTATGAGAAATGTCACCCAACACCAGCTCTGCAGCAGCTTTGGGCTCCTTTCCACTCTTCTTCAGCTGCACACATGACACAGTATTAGGACAATTCCGTCCAATATAGTGTAACTGTATTTGTGTGTGATGATGCTTGTAAGACGTACCGGCAGGTCGTGAGCTCGCTCCAAGAGGATGAAGAACAGAGCAGCTGACGGCACAGATTTGTTCTGGTACGAATGCTCTGACTGTAACTGCAGAGCCTGACATAAAGAAAACAAGAAAAGAAATTCGAACACCAAGTTAAACCATATCAAATGCACATTAAACATACGAAGAAATTAATAATTAATGCATTAAAACAATATTTTTTAATTATTTAATTTTAAAATAATGACATCAAATGTAACAATTTATCCTGATCTAACACTCAAAATGAGTAATTACATTTATTAATCATTAATGCAAAATGACTCTTTAAATATATTCATTATTTTTACTGAAAGGTAAACTAATCTTGACCCTGTGTATACATACATCACAAGTAAAATTAAAAAGCAAACTCCAAAAATAGCAAATTAAATTATATAAATATGTAATATATATTCAAAATGTCATAAATGTTAAGTTAATATTTTTTAAATTAAATAATTTTATATTAAAATTAAACCATCAAATATAACCCTTTACTCTGATCATACAAAATTAGTCATTAAATTTATTATTTTTATATTAGAGAATCACTTAAAATTTCAGGAGGTACTTGAAATAAATCCATTAAATAAAAAAAAATGTCTAGATGGATCGCATACAGATCAAACTACTTTTAAAACTCAAAAAACATAAGTCTGCATAACATAACATAACATAACATAACATATCAGATTTAATGATGACCTTTTGTAGTCTGTCAGGTTGTGTGACTGTAGGCAGCCATTCCAGAATCATATGAACCCGGCCATGTTTGACGTCACTCAGAGAAAACCACTGACACAGAGAAAGAAAAAACAATGAAATTTGCAAAACGAAAATTCAATCTACATAAAAACATTATCTACTCCGAATAGAATACTCAAAAACAGTAATACCACTAAATTCTAACATGACCTTCTCACCTTACCAGTAACTTATTACAATCCTCTTAATGGCCAATTTAATTCATCAATCTCTAAATTGCTCAAATAAAACATTAAAGAGAATGAGGCAGATATCAGTGATGAATCACTCACTTTGTCAGTCAGCTGGGACTGAATGATCTCCTGTAAGCTGATTTTTATCCTGTGGCCAAGCAAAATTAATATGCAAATATGCATTACATGACATGGACGAGTAATACATGCTTTAAATTTTATCTTTTAATTTATTTTTCCATCTGTGTTATTTTAGTTTGCGTTTCATTGGCTATACTGTATATACTGTATATATATATATTATATATACACACACACATATATACATATATATAATAGTGCTGTCAAATGATTAATCGGCGATTAATCACATACAAAATAAAAGTTTTTGTTTACATAATGTATGTGTTCTGTGTATATTTATTATGTATGTATAAAGACACACACATACAGCATATTATTTTGAAAATATTTACATGTATATATTTATATTGTTATATTTTATATTATATATAAATATATTTAATTTATAAACAACATATTTTTCTTAAATATGTATATGTATGTGTTTGTATTTATATATACATAAGTATACACAGTACACACGCATATTATGTAAACAAAAACTTTATTTTGTATGCAATTAATCGTTTGACAGCACTAAATTAAATATAATTAAGTAATATATATATAAAATAGTTTATAATTTCAGTTTGAAAGTAATTTTATCATGTCAACTAGCATTTCTAATTTCTGGGTTTTACATTTTTCATCTAATATTTATATTTTTATTTCATAACGCACAGTTTTTTTTATAGCTTTAGTTAGCAATAAAAACATGGCCACATACCTCCCTAAAAGGTCATCTTTGTCCACATCCTTGTCGAAAATCTCCACAAGGACATCAGAGGTCGACCTGGAGGTCATAACCAGCTGGAAAAAGCATTGATCACAGGATATTATTTTGAAAACCATGTTTAATATCAACTAAAACAACATCTGAGGACCTAAACGCACCTCATACATCTCGTTCCAGGTGGGGTTGAGGTTCTCCTTGATCACATGACTCTTAAAGACTGCATCTCCGATATGAATCTTGACATACGGGTCGCTCTTCCCCTTCACCATCCTACCCATCATGTTGTCCTTTGCAATCAGATCTTCAGCTTCCAGCAGGTGGAGGCGGAGCACGCCCTAAAAAACATAAGATCACCCCATTATGTTGGTATGTTTGCTTTTATAAGCCATATCAACAGTCCACCATCCATCTTAACATTTCTCACCTCAGCACCAAAGCTGGGGTCAGGGATGGTGTGCAAGGGTCGAAGGTCATCTGAACTGGAAACTTCTGGGTCCTCTGTGACCTCTGGGACTTCTTCCTCTTCTGGGACTGACACAGAGGAAGTCCTGCTGACAGGAGATGGTGGGACCTCTTCAAAGCTAGACCTAAGACCCCCCCAAACAAACAGACACACACGTCAAAGTCAAAAAAAGTTTATTTCTTAAGTCTTTTCACTTTACGTGGCCAAAGAAGTTACATAACATGCAACAATATGAACAGAAAACATTGTTCCTCTTAAACATCAATCAATAAATATCCATAAATACACTTAACAGTCAACTATAATCAATAAACAAACACTTACTTAAATACATCTGTTTATGATAAAATTATTACTGATTATTTCTATTGTTATTAACTAGTCGATGGATTTCATCATGCTGGTTTTATAAAGAGAAGTGATTTTTAAATTTGAAGAGAAATTACGAGCGAAATATCAGTTGGTAGTTCTGCAGATCTATCGTAAATAGGAATTTCAGTTTAATGGGATAGTTCACCCAAAAAAAAATTGATGTTTACTGCTTACCCCAGGGCATCCAGATGTAGTTACTTTGTTTCCTTCATTAGCACCAAACGAAGATTTTTAACTCCAAACCGTTTGCAGTCTGTCAGTCTTATATGAGGTGAATAGGACACGCTTTGGCGAGTAAAAAAAAACACCCAAACAAAACCAAATTAACCGCTGAGGCTCGTACGAATCATGGATGTGGTAACGACACTAAACGATCTGCGCTAAATGGATTCAGTCATTTGCATGTGACCTCCTGTTTCTAAATTAGCACTGAAATAGAAATTTAAATCTTTAAAAAACCTGAGTGCAGAAAGGTTGAATATTTAAAAAGCATTAGAGAAGAAAGTAGTTAGGGTTATTTACTGCATTCCATGATCAAAAGAAAGAAATATCAAATTATATACTGCATCAAATTTATAAAACGATTAAATTATATTTTTATATAAAAAGCATAAAAAATGTAATTTGAATTTTTAATTTTAACAATTTTTTTACATTGTTTAATAATTCTCATGACTATTAAGTACATTTCCTCCACCGATTCTCATAATGCAAAAAAGTAATTCTCAATTATGATAGCATTTATTACTGCAAAGTACAGTATTATTTATATTGTGAGTATTGATATGTGGTGGCACATCTCATTTAATTTATGCTGATTTAAATAAACTGCAATTATCTATTGAGAATACTCATTAGGAATAATATAAATAAATGTTAAAAAGCAACAGTAAAATGTCTGCATACATTGAACTACTGAGAATTTGTGGATGGAAATGTGCTGAATTGCCATGAAAATGATGGAACAATGTAATATATACAGTATATATATTTAAAAACAAAACATATTTCATTCTTTTTTGTTGTTGTTATTTAAATGTCACCTGTACAAGTTTCTATGATATTCACCAGTTAGAGATTTTACAAGTGTTTTGACCTTATAAAGATAAGGCAGATTGATTCCACTGAATATGCGACCCTGGACCACAAAACCAGTCTTAAGTCGCTTGGGTATATTTTTAGCAATAGCCAAAAAAAACATTGTATGGGTCAAAAATTATCGATTTTTTCCTTTATGCCAAAATCATTAGGATATTAAATAAAGATCATGTTCCATGAAGACATTTTGTAAATGTCCTACCGTAAATAAATAAAAACGTAATTTTTGATTAGTAAAATGCATTACTAAGAACTTCATTTGGACAACTTTAAAGGCTATTTTTCTCAATATTTTGAGATTTTTTTTTGCACCCTCAGATTCCAGATTTTCAAATAGTTGTATCTCGGCCAAATATTGTCCTATCCTAACAAACCACACATCAATAGAAAGCTTATTTATTCAGCTTGCAGTGTGTATAGCTCAATTTCATAAAAGTATGTACCCTTTTTTTTTTTTTTTTTTTTTGTTTTTTTTTGATTTTTTGTGTCCAGGGTCACATATGACATGTGAAATCTGAAGTAATACTACATGAGTAACTGAAGTGACTATTCTGTGGAACACACATAAACTGGCCCTGATCACAGAAACTAGACAAGCATATTTCGAATACCACTGATGTGTTATGAATGTTTTACAACTGTGGGTGGTTTGAAAGTCTGGTAGCTAAGACTTGTGAAAACAGCAGAAGATAATGCAATCAGTCAATACTGTGTGTATGTTTGGGTGTTTTTTCCCATGCGAGTCTTCCAACTACAATACAGAACCAGAATTCTGGGAAAGTTCTTCACAATAAGTTCACAAACCCTTGGAATTATCTCTAGCAATGACAATCTAGCTAGTTCACCATGAGAGGACAGTCTGTAACAGCACACAGGGGGAAAACATAAGCCAGGTTGTCAGATAAAGTATGATACTACATGTGCACATTGTGGGCAAAAGTTCAACCGTACCAATCTGCTGATGTTCCAAGCTGTGGATAATTTCCAAAGTTTCTTCTTTAACTGAATCACAGGAATCAAAGTAATAAATGCACTGCTGCAGAGCATTAACAATCTGGTGAAAAGGATGCATAAAATCCATAATTAATAACTTGAGTATATACTATTATTAGCACTGAAAAAACTGTGCATTTTACCCATTTCATTTAAACCAGCCAGTGAATGTTGATTATGTTTGGAATAGAATATTATTATACTGCAATTTCTACAATGTACAGCATGAATACTGTGCTTTGTATTCAGATTTTAGATGTACACCACTAAACATGCTCACAAAATCATGTCATAACAATGTAGCATAATATTGTTTGAAATGTCTATTATACTGTTTTACATAATAAAACTGCATGGTATAACTACATGGTATAACTCACCAAAGACTTGTATTTCCTCTCAAGAAGTCTTAATACAACGGTTCTGCTGTAGTAGCCATGCTAGAAGACAATATTTTGACATCAATTTAAAAGTATTACATATAAATATACATTTAAAAACACATTTTCGTAATCAGTATTTGTCATTTTCCAGTAAACATACCTAAACATCCTGAAACGAAGATACATTTAAAACTGAATTTCAGAGAATATACTGTATATTGAATTGAGTTTTCCTGTTTTAAGTGTAAAAGGTCCGTTCATACCAAGTACGATAACTATACTTGGGAATGTTAAAAATCCAAACTATATCGATAATAGCAAAGAGGAAACATATTGCTGAGAACACTTTCAGAGTGATTTCACAGCTTTTCTAGCTGATGAATGACGAAAAAATATTGACAGGCAATCAAAATCCTTACTAATTTAAAGCATGTGCAGCATGTGTGTGCTTACAATAAACAAAACACTATCATCCATTGGTGTAGATGCTAATATAGTTATTATTATTATAAGAAAATATATATATATTCAAGACATGTTTCTTTTTTTCCTGGAAAGTAAAGTCAAAATTCGAAAATACTAATTTTAGATATGATTGTGTGTGTGTTTGTTTCTTTTGTTTTTGTTTATTCTTTAATCAAAAAGTTTGGCTCACCCCCACAGCCCATTTCTTAACCAGGTGGCTTTGATATCCGCCAGAGAGATTCAGTGTATAGCTCCAAGGATTTTCTCTGAGCCGGGACTGCTCCTGGCCTGTTTCAGAATGCATAGGGAGCAGAGAAGTGTTTTCTCAATTATTGCCTCCATATACCTAAGCACGGAAAAAAAAAAGTCAATTCATATTCAAGCCAATCTGACATAAAAAAATCAATAGAGGCATACAATATTCGGAATGTGTTTGAAAATGTAAAGCTCACTTCCTCTGATGTCGTATCCAAAGTTTCACTCCTTCTGAAGTCATTCATTAATCGCATCTAGAAAAAAATGACCATAGAAAGAAACTCATCCTTTATACAAGCAAGCGAAACTTATCATATTTTAATCCAGCAAGTTAACTTTATTTAGCTTGTATCATATGAGGAAGGAAATTTCACATACTTGTTTGAGTAGACTGGCCAATCAAGTCAGACCTACAGCAGAGGCATCAAAGCAGCTGATAATATTTTAATGTCCCCAATTCTAACCATTTATAAAACGTGCTTAGGATTTTTAGGCTGATTTTTTTAAGGAGAAAGTACTCATCTGCAATGTTGGGGTAACGCGTTACAAGTAACGCGAGTTACGTAATCAGATTACTTTTTTCAAGTAACTAATAAAGTAACGCATTACTTTTTATTTACAAGAGAATATCTTGTTACTTTTTCAAATAAGTAACGCAAGTTCCCCAGTTATTGTTAAGCTCTCTTGTCCCCTTGTTGATAGAATCTTGAGTACACTCTTAAAAAAATAAAGGTGCTTCAAAAGGTTTCTTTAAGCGTTGCCATAGAAGACCATTTTTGGTTCCACAAAGATCCATTCAGTCAAAGGTTCTTTAAAGAACCATCTCTTTCTTACCTTTTTATAATCTGAAGAACCTTCTTTCGCCACAAAGAAGCTTTTGTGAAACAGAAAGGTTCTTCAGATGTTAAAGGTTCTTTATGGAACCATTTAGACAAAAAGGTTCTTCTATGGCATTGTTAAGCACCTTTATTTTTAAGAGTGTGATGTAACTTTAGTGTCTAGAGAATGTTATTGTTTTTTATCGCACTCAGAATATGACTCAAAGCTGCAATAATTAAATATGTTAAATAACACAAATATCATTTATGTATTTAATCCCATTTATTTGCTGCGGACCTTCAGTGATCCAATTCAACCGCACTAATAAGCACAAATTACACAAGATAAACTAACATTTCTTCTTCTTCTTCTTTCTATTGCTGAAGAGTGTTCTTCTCCTGCGTTCTACTGTACAGACGTGACTTTGCATTTCCTTCAGCCTGAGGCTTTTGCTGTGAAAGGGCTTTTATATTTGCCAAAAATATAACTTTTTATATTAAAAGCAAACAAGCAAGCCCTGCCCAGATTTAAAAAGTAACGCAAAAGTAACGTAACGCATTACTTTCCATAAAAGTACGAAGACCGTATTGTTACTTTTTTTAGGAAGTAACGCAATATTGTAATGCATTACTTTTAAAAGTAACTTTCCCCAACACTGGTCATTTGTATAAAAGACTAAATTGTAGGCATTGTTAAAGTGACATTTTACTTAATTTTGTTCTCCATTACTTAGTTATGATTACATCTGATTGAAAGATTCAAGAAAATATTATAGGGAGTAATCAGCCTAATCGATTAAAAGCAAAGGTTTATAATTAAGTAATTTACGGCAATTGGAGCTTTTTTTGCTCATGGATTTAAATATATATCAAGATCCAGTGAAACCACACTCTGTCCATGCTGTGTTAAACAATGGCTTTGCAGTGATGTCCGAATCGCGAACGAATTCGGATCTTTTTAATATTATCAGTTGTATCGATTCGCAGTGCGTTTGAGCTTTTGTAATGGATTCGAACAGAGGTGTGTGTCATATTGGAATTTTAAACGATGCAACAGCTGATGCACACATGTAACTTAATCGAAAAATAGTCGTAAACATCAATAGTCGATTTAATTAAGCATAAAAAAATAAGACACTGGCCATGTGCGATCAAGATGGCCTTTTCCACTTGGTACGTTTCTTTGGCAGCTCTGACTTAGCAGCTACCTAATATTGGTGCACTTTGAGATGCTTTTGGTTGGCTGACTTTCATTTTTCAACCACAATTGAGTAGCTAATATCTACGTAAACACAGAACTGTACTTTCCACATTTTTATCAGCGCATGCAAACAAACCACAGCACTTGGACTCATTGTGGTTTTTATGCCTGGCTGATGTTCACACAAATAGGTTATGATTCATAAAACCTGTGAGGGATGGGCTTGGTCTGTAAAACCACCGCAAGGAAACAGAGAACTGTCATTATTGGAAAAACCACAGAATGGTGGATTACATTTACTCACCGACTGAAAACCCAAGGGGCATGAAAAAGTCAATTTAAAGGGGTCATATGATGCGATTTCAAGTTGTTCCTTTCTCTTTGGAGTGTTACAAGCTGATTGTCCATAGATAAGACCCCTGAAGTTGCAAAGACTAAAGTCTCAAAAACCAAAGAGATATTCTTTATAAAGTTAAGACTCTGCCACGCCACCCTAAAACAGCTCGATGGACTAAACACACGCACCCGAACACCTGTATAACTACTATGTGGAAATATTTGCATAATGCGGCCAAAATGTGCACGCAAAGAAAGAAGGCGTGGTTTCAGTAACCGCAGTTAGTGTTGAAGCAGCATGTCAGGGAGACGCTGTGTGTTTCTAGGCGAAAGCAAAAGCACTTTATTTGGTTTTCCGGAAGTAGATGCAATTAGGAATCTTTAAGAGTACTACACAGAACAGCAATTGATTATGGGACGGCCCCCCCCCCCCCCCCCCCACCCCCCCCCCCCCCCCCCCCCCCCCCCCCCCCCCCCCCCCCCACCCCCCCCAACCCCCCCCCCCCCCAGTTCGTGAACATAGGGAGATGGAGGTTCATTCTGACTTGCTCTGACAGTCTGCCACTCTGAATCAGGCTCTGTTTTGTTATTAGTTAAGTATTGCTATGGACTGTTTAAAATGCGGAGTTTTGCGCATGTGGGTGTTGGGTGGGTGTGTGTGTGTGTGTGTGTGGTGTGGTGTGTGTGGTGCGAGCCGAGAGAGAGAGAGAGAGAGAGAAGAAGAGAGAGGAGAGAAGAGGAGAGAGACAGGGTAACATTCACAGTGGAGGTAAGCTGTCTTAACCGGGCTTGTGTACTGCAAAAACTAACCAGCTTCCATCACGTGTCGGTCAACGAGAAGATTCCCTTTCGGGATTGTTTTACATTTATTTTGAAAGATGAAGCTCGATTATGGTAAGGGGCGTTACATTTACAACGAGCGCTTGCGGTGTTCGGCCAATCACAAAGCACTAGGTCAGCTGGCCAATCAGAGCAGACCACGCTTGTCAAAGGAGGGGGCTTTGTAGAAAACAAAGCGTTTGAGAGAGGCGGGGCACAGAGGACCTACAATAATGTACACTATTTGAAAAATAGACAGTATCTGTGGATACCAAATACACACAATAATGATCGTTAAAAAAGCATGTCATATGAACACTTAAGATATTTTGTGGAAATGGTAAGTATTTTAAAACATTGTATTTAATAATATTATTTATATATAATATATATGAATTACATCATTTTAATATGTAATTATGTAATTACATATATTACATCATTTTAGTATTATTTAATTTTTATATATACAGTATGTTTAATTAAACCCAAAAAGTTCCTTCTGTCAGAATTTCTGTAATACTGTTTTTTCTTTGTCTTGTGTCAGAGCTTGTCTGAAGTGAACAGACTGTGACTGTGGTCAGGGGATTTTACACCAGTTCTCCTTCCAATTTTATGTTTTCTTTGTTTTTCGCTGTTTTGGCACAAACGTGTCCGTCTCAAAGAACAGGGTCATAGTACTTTCCCACCCACAGCGGTCTGTGCATCATGGTGAACGGGGCACAAAACCTCTGCAAAGTACTGAAATGGTTTCATGCCTCTGTGCTTCATGTTTTTGTCATTAGTACCAGACGTGCATGCAGGGAGTACCTGGAGCACAGGGCAGGGATGGGAACCCGGGGATAAATGGCATTCCAGGCACACCAGGAATCCCTGGAAGAGACGGACTTAAGGGCGAGAAGGGAGCGTGTGTGACTGAGAGGTTTGAGGATCCCTGGAAACCCAACTTCAAACAGTGCGCCTGGAATTCTTTAAACTACGGCATTGATCTGGGCAAAACAGCCGTAAGTATTATATCCGTAATGCAAGAGCTATTCCAACCTAATTTCACAGCGATTTCATATGCATTCGTACAATGTGAATTGATAAAAAATGTATGATTTTTAGAATAAAGGAAGCAATGACGCTCCTAAACCTAACCTTCAGTGGGACGTAAGCAGATCATACGTAAATGTACAAATGAGAATTTATACAAATTATCCACTAATTCGCCAAGATGTAAAATAGTTATGAGATAATGTTATGGAAATACACAGTATAAAATCTGCCAAGTTTTGAACCAATCACTTAAGCCATAATGGCATGTAACTAATCACTCTGGAGCTGCAGGAAATGACATCATGACAACACTGATTGGCTGATGGCACCGCAAGAACACATACAGTCCAAAAACCTTTACTAGTGACTGGATGTAACGATTCACTCAACTCACGATCTGATTCAATTAACAATTTTGATTTCACGATCGATTCGATACCGATTTTTTTTTTTTTTACAAAATGAGATTTAAGACAATTATAAATTAAATGTGTCCTTTATTATTTCTTGGACAAAATGCTGCACATTTCTTGGTGAAATTTAAATATAACACTATAATAAACTAATATAGCACTTGCATATTATTGATCTTTTGTTGATTTTGATCCTATTGTCATCATTTGTAAGTCGCTTTGGATAAAAGTGTCTGCTAAATGACAAAATTTAAATATAATGTAAATAACAAAACTACATTGAAATGTTAAAACAAGCCCCAAATCAAATAAATAACACAAATCAAATAAATCCCTTCATATAAACAAAATAAGGCTTTGCCTGTGCTCTTTCCATTTAAAATTAGAGGAAACCACTGCATTTTAATCTTGATCCAATCAAAGATGCTGCATACATGCAACATGTGCAGTTTTTAATCTAAATTAGATTGTCTAATTTCGAAATTTGAAGAAAAAACAGAATGGTTTGACTTCAGTTTTTGGTGAAAACTATGCAGAAAAATCTGAACGAAAACAAAAACAGCAGACGAGCTGAACGAGACGCAGATTCACTCTCTGCCAGCAGGTGGCGCTTAAAGCGTTTCCTTGGTTTCAGCTGTAAACAAAGCAGCGCTGAACTTATGAACTTTAATATGCATTATACAGAGGCAAGATGAAAAGAAAAAATACCATCTAAAATTTTCTAAAGACAGCCAGTTCCCCTCAGACATACATTCATATAAACTCCTACCCCTAATTGAATCGCGATTTGTTTAGCATCTCAACCGATTTGAATCATCACATATTTGAATCGATTTTCAACCGGCTCACGGTTAATCGTTACATCCCTACTAGTGACTGTTAAAGCAGCTGTAAGAAGTCAAGGGGCTAACAGAGCTGGGTATAACTGATTACTTGTCATCTGGATTACATAATCAGATTCAAAAAATTAAGTACTTGTAATTGGATTATATTACATTTTATAATACTCGTAATCAGACAGTCACAAGCCTCCCGGTTTTCATCCAAAATATCTTAAATTGTGTTCCGAAGACAAACAAAGCTTTTACGGGTTTGGAACGACATGGGGGTAAGTGATTAATGACAAAATTTTCATTTTGGGGTGGAGTATCCCTTTAAGGACAATGGAACCAGAAGTGATAAACACATAGTTGCCAAAGCAAATTAGTCTAAAACACACACAATAAACTTACATAGGTTTTCTTGCAGTTAAATATGATCATTCATTCATTCAGTGATATAACAGTGGAAGGCGTCTTGATTTTTCTTTCACAGGAGTGCACGTTCACCAAGCAGCGTTCAGACAGCGCTCTGCGTGTGCTCTTCAGTGGTTCTCTCAGGCTCAAGTGTAAGACGGCCTGCTGTCAGCGCTGGTACTTCACCTTTAATGGGGCAGAATGTACCGGACCGCTACCCATAGAGTCCATTATTTACCTGGACCAGGGCAGCCCCGAACTCAACTCCACCATTAACATACACAGGACTTCCACAGGTATACCATTTATAAACTATAGATCATTACTTTTTGTTTTCTATGAGACAGTAAATTTACAAGATTGCAAAGCTGACACAAAGTGTACATAGTCAAAATAAGATAAACAGCAGACACTTAACAAATAGATCAAATAGCACTTAACAAATAGAAACATATATCTGTGCATTAGATATTTTGTAAGATGTTGTCAATAAAATTACTAAATACATATTTCAAACTTTTTGCTTGATTTACCTTTAGGCTATAATATTTAACTGATTAAAGATATATATATATACTGTATATATATATTCATTCATTCCCACATATTCTTACATAAAAAGCATGATGTTATAAAAATATTTTTAATCATAATGCTTGTTTATGGCTCCATGCGTGAATTACACACTCTGCAATTATGCTCCTATTTATGGCCTTGTAGTTTTTAAAATATGGTACACAGTAAACTTCAATTGGACTCACAACATATACATTCCAATAAATTATACATTCCGGAAATAATGTTTTCACAAAAAGGTGTATTGAAAAGTTATGATTTTGACTAAATTGTCAATTTTAGTTTTCATTCTGTCACATGACCGACGCTTGAGATCAAAAATTTGGAAAAATACCATTCTGTTTGAAATACCATTCCTTCATACAGATAGATAGATAGACAGACAGACAGTTAGATAGACCATTCCTTCATAACCATACTCCACTGTTGTATACACTCACACACTGTATTTTTTGAGAGAAGAGATGAGAGAAGAGAAGTATCTAAATGCAGATGTCTTTCTGTGAGTGTTCTTTGTGTGGCTGAGGGGGGGGGGGGGGGGGGGGGGGGGGGGGGGGGGGGGGGGGGGGGGGGGGGGGGTATGCAAGTTTGGCAAGCGTTCATAAGCGTCTATGCTGCAATTAAAGAGAGCCCCGAGGATTTGAGAGCTCTGTGTGGTTTCTCAACAGCTCACATCCCAGCATTTTCTACAATTACTCAGACCACACATCGACATTGCTCAACAACCCACGGTTAGATCTAGCAGACAGGGATCTGAGATGAAACTGCATTCATTCTTACAAAAGACATACTGCACGTAACAAATAAAAATATAGCAATAATAATTGTAATAGAGAGACAGAAGACAGATAAATAGAGAACAGACAGGACAGAGAGACATATTTTTGTACCTGTAGAGAAATAATGTTTTAATGTAATTGAAAATATATTCACTTTAAAAGCAATATCAAATAACACTACAGTTAAAATTATAGCCATACAGCCAGACAGCCGATATATTAATAGATAGATAATACAGATGACAGACAGCCAGACAGACAGACAGACAGATAGATTTATAGATAGATAGATAGATAGATAGGAAGATAGATAGATAGATAGACAGGACAGATGGACGGACGGATGGACAGACAGATAGATAGATAGATAGATAATAAATATAATAGACAGACACAGACAGACAGACAGATATATATATAGATATATAGATAGACAGACAGATAGATAGATAGCTAGATAGCTAGATGATAGATAGATCGATAGATAGATAGATAGATTAATAAATATATAGACAGACACAGACAGACAGACAGATTATAAATATAATAGATAGACAGACAGACATAGATAGACAAGAAAGACAAGACAGACAGACAGACAAGACAGACAGATAGATAGACAGACAAACAGAAGATAGACAGACAGACAGCAGATTAGAAAAATATACTAGATAGATAATAAAATATGACAGCAGACAGACAGACAGGGGACAGATAGATAGACAGATAGAGAGAGATAGATAGATAGATAGATAGATAGATAGATAGATAGATAGATAGATGGAATAATAATATAATAGACAGACAGACCATATCGATAGAAGACAGACAGACAGGATTATAAATATAGATAGATAGATTACAGTAGATAGATAGATAGATAGATCGATAGATAGATCGATAGATAGATCGATAGATCGATAGATAAGATAGATAGATAGATAATAAATATAACAGACAGACACAGACGCAGACAGATTTAATATAGATAGACAGACAGACAGACAGACAGATAGATAGAAGAAAATAGATAGAAGATAGATAGATAAGATAGATAAATATAATTAGAAGAAGACAGACAGATTCTAAATATAATAGTAGCTCATAAATATGACAGACAGACAGACAGACAGACAAAAAGACAGACAGACAGACAGATAGAAGATAGATAGATAGATAGATAGATAGATATGATAGATAGATAAAAATATAACTAGACAGCAGCAGACAGATTAAAATATAATAGCTAGACAGGACAGACAGACGGACAGAAGATAGATAATAGATAGATAAATATAATAGCAGGACAGACCAGACCGATTATAAATATAATAGATGATATAAATATGGACAGACCAGACAGACAGACAGACAGACAGACAGACAGACAGATAGATAGATAGCTAGATAGACAGACAGACAGATAGATAGATAGATGATAGATCGATAGATAGATAGATAGATAGATAGGTCGTAGGTAGGAGATAAGATAGATAGATAGATAGATAGATAGATAGATAGAATAGATAGATAGATAGATAGATAGAGAGATAATAAAATATAACAGACAGACAGGCATATAGATAGATAGACAGACAGACAGACAATAGATAGACAGACAGATAGATGATAGATAGAAAGACAGACAGACAGAAAGAAAGATAGAAAGATATAAAGTAGACGGATAGATAGATAGATAGATAGAAATTGTTTGATAGATAGATAGATAGATAGATGATTAGATAGATAGATAGGTAGATAGATAAATAGATAGATATGCCTAGACAGATAGATAGATAGATAGATAGATTATAAATATAATAGACAGACAGACAGACATATAGACAGACAGACAGATAGATAGATAGATAGATTGATGATAGATAGACAGACAGACAGACGGATGGATTATAAATATAATAGATAAAAAGACAGACATACACAGATAGACAGATAGATAGATAATAAATATAATAGACAGACAGACAGAGGATAGATAGATAGTAGATAGATTTAGGATAGATAGATGATCGATAGATAAGAGAGATAGAACAACATATGGATAGTAGATAGATAGATAGCTAGATAGATAGATAGATAGACAGAGAGACAGATAGATGATAGATAGAAGATAGATAGGTCCGTAGGTAGGTCGGTAGGTAGATAGATAGATAGATTAGATAGTAGTAGATGAAGATAGATAGATAGATAATAAATATAACAGACAGACAGGCATATAGATAGATAGACAGACAGACAGATTATAAATATAATAGATAGACAGACAGATTATAAAATATAATAATAGACAGACAGACATAGATAGATAGATAGATGATAGATGGCTAGATAGATAGATAGATAGATAGATAGATGATAGATAGATAGATGATTGATACAAAACAGAAGAAGGCAATAGATAGATAGACGACAGACAGATTATAAATATAATAGATAGACAGACAGATTATAAATATAATAGATAGACAGACAGACATAGATAGATAGATAGATAGATAGATAGATAGATAGATAGATAGATAGATAGATAGATAGATAGATAGATAGAAAGATAGATAGATAGATAGATAGATAGATAGATAGATAGATAGATAGATAGATTAGATAGATAGTCAGATAGATAGATAATATAACGACAGCAGGCATATAGTAGATAGACAGGACCAGAAAGATATCAATATATAGATGACAGACAAGATTATAAATATAATAGATTAGACAGAAGACATAGATAGATAGATAATGAAGATGATAGAAGATAGGATGAAGATAGATAGATAGATAGATAGATAGATAGTAGATAGATATATAAATCTAATAGACAGGACAGACAGACAGGACAAAAGACAGAAAGATAGAGATATTATAAATTAAATAGATAGACAGACAGCAGACGATGGATTATAATAGAATAGATAAAAGACCGAAACACAGATAGACCAGATAGATAAAAATATAATAGGACAGAAGAAAGATAGATATATTATAAATATAGGACAGGACAGACTATAAAAATAATAGATAGAGAGAGACAGATAACAGACAAACACACCCGATAGACACAGACAGCCAGACGAATGGCTTATAAAATTAATAGATAAAAAGACAGACAGACATACCACAGATAGCTAGATAGATAGATGCATAGATAGATAAAGACGACAGACAGAAAGATCGATAAGTTAAATATAATAGACAGACAGAAAGGGGAAAGATAGATAGATAGATAGATAGATAGATATAAAGATAAATAGACAGACAGACAGACAGATAGATAGATAGATTGATTGATAGATGATAGATAGATAGATGGATGATGGATAGATAGAGAGATAGATAGACAGATAGATAGATATATTATAAATATAATAGACAGACAGACAAACAGACTATAAATATAAGAGGAAAAGCGATTATAAATATAATAGTTACAGATAGATAGAAACAGACACAGATAGATTATAATATAGATCGTAGTATAATATATGAAAAACGTAATATATAATATGAAAAAAGTAACACGTTTTCTTTAAATCAATCATTTGTGCTGTGTGTGTGTGTTTGTATTTTAATTAATATTACTAATAGCACATTAAGAACACATACGAATAACACAGATTGTGTATTACAGTATCCAGCAGTGCTGACGGCGTGTGTTTCTGTTTGTGTCAGTGGAGGGGCTCTGTGATGGGATCCAGGCCGGTCTGGTGGATGTTGGGATCTGGGTGGGCACATGTGCAGATTATCCTCGTGGAGACGCATCGACAGGATGGAACTCTGTATCCCGGGTGATCATCGAAGAACTTCCAAAATAAGCATTTCATCTTCAGAACTGATCACTGTCATCATCGCCATGCCAACAGAAGACATCGTGTTCCTGTCACAGAAAGGACCTTCCTCATAGAAATGGGACAAATGAAAGCTAATGGAGTTGCTTTGAGTGTATGCAGCTCTCATGTTGTGTAAGATTATTATTCTCCGGCTCAGTTTTGTGAAAGTTAAGAGGGAATCCGTCTGCTCAATTTAGATAGTACAGACAATTACAAAACAGAAGCACCATGATAGTACTGTGGTTCTTTGGACACTACCATAATGAAAGTACCTTGTACAATGTAAATATCATGGTAAATATGGTGTTGCTATATGAGGTCATCACTCTACTATGCTACTGCCATTTTAAGGAGAGTCCAACAAAGATGATCCTTGCTTTGCTAATATTTATTTAGTGGCTCTTCCTTTTGTGCCTGGATGACTAGAACTCAGCGTATTTTTGTATCCATTGTGTTTTTATTACCTAACACTATGAAGAACAGTCAGGTCAGGTGTAACCTCACAATTTAAAAAGGTAATATGAAACAAATCTCGTTTCTTTACCGTAATATATATATATCATATATATATACACACACACACAACAAAACAGTACCAGTACCACACAAAGGCTTGGAACGCTTAAAAGCTGGGGGAAAAGCCAAAAGTACCAGCATCATAAAATGGGGTGTAGATGGAAACCGCAGTGGACGGAAGTGTGTGTATCATCACTAAGACTCGGAATGTCTTCTGTGGTACTGAAGTAGTTTCACATCTGCTGCAGGGTAAGATACACTGGCAAGTCACACTTAGAAATATCAGAATATCATTGGATTAAATCAGCGAATCACCCAATGATTAAAAGTCATTGCAAAAACGACTCAAGTGCCGGACTGGAATTCCCTTGTGAAAAAGAAGTGCATTTAAGTATACTTTTATAAAGTGTACTTATTGTGGAAATAATATACTTTAAAAGAATATAATTAGGTGCAAATTGAAAGTAATGTTTGTGAAAAACAATTGCACGTTAATTTACTCTGAAATGAATGTTTAGTTTCCATTACTAAAGCAATGAGCTGCACTTTGGAGTGATTTACCCTTTAACCACACACGAACGTAAATCTTTATAGTAATTTCATAAATAGATTGTCTGAAATAGGTTAAAGTGTAACGTTGAAGCAGTGACAAACATTACAATATGATAAAACAAAATAGATTTTAATATTAAGTTCTTGATATTGCAAACTGTATGTCATGAATTTAAAATACTTGAAAAGAATGTTTTAATGTAATTGAAAATTATTGCACTTAAAAGCATATCAAATAACACTATAAAATTAATAATGAAGACTTTACAAGATAGGCGTTTACGTGGGATATGTTATTCGATCCTCACATAATATTGCGCATTGTAACGAATGAAATGAATTGACATCGATTTTATACCAGTTAAGTGTGCGTATGTCAACTTCTAGCAACTAGTGCAAACAAGACAGCTCATTTAGAAGAGTGCGTCAATATGATGCCTGACTATAAGTTAGTCAACCGCAATACAGGTTAGTTTGGGAAACTAATTATTCCTGGTTGATTAATGAATGTGTGTAATGTTATGTATGTGTTGTGTTTCTTGTGTGTCGTGCCCCCTTCCAGCTCCTTTACCCTTTATAATGCTTTCACAACAACACCATCGATGCTATTCACCCTCCCATCTACTACTCTGCTTATTTTATACATTATGTTTATCCTCTATGTCACAACCACCTTTCTAATACAGTCGACTTCTTCAAAGAGCGCTACGATCAGTTGCAGCAAGCTGCACGTAGTGATGCTGGTGAGTGATGGCCACGACCTATACCAGTGTCGTTCTGTCGACATTGGCGCCTGTAGATAGGCCGTATTCAGAGCGCCCTAGTCACTATACGCTAATGGATGTAGTTCTGGTGTGCTGACGGAACAAACGGACAGAATAGCACAACACTCGAACTGTTCTCAGCGACACCTGATGAGCTTTGTATAAAAACCTCACTCACGCATGTGTGCACTGCGTGTGTTTGCCTCGTCCATTGGTTCATGGAGCGGATAGCAGCGAGCGAGACCACATACAAAACACGTGCACCCCCATCCATCAACTATATAATATTTTTGTTCACCCCCTTTTCCCTGCTATCTTCAGTGCCACAGCACATTGGTGCGCGACATAATTATGGCATAGAATGACCTCTACGGTCTTTTTACACCATTGCGTTGAATCGCATCCTTAACATAAAACCATGTCTGCTTTTGTGATCGGGGAAATGACAAACAACAAGCCCTACTCTACACCGCCCAAAAAACTCGCTTTAAATATAAAAAATATAAAATCTCTTTAAGTATAAAAAACGTACTTACAATCTGTGAATCAGAACAGCCGGCATTGTAGTCTAACATTACTCTCCCAGGATCAGGAAACAGTCCTCCAAAAAAGTGCTGCACACATCTGAATATTTGGGTAAAACTGTTCTGGAACAGTGTTGTAAATACAACTTAAAAACTGATTTCTAGTCGTGTCCATTTTTGGAAAGACCAAACAAAGTAGTTTCGCGTTCACAAAACACAGGTCACAACGGCGGGCTAGAGTGAGCAGAGGTTGGTGGCGGACTTAGAATGGCGCGGACGGCAGATTCGACAAAGGAGCTGGCTGCAACCACATGTGCCGAACTGCTTCCCCGGGTGGACTCCGCTTGTCCAAGTGAAAGCCGAATCCAGCGATGCACAGCACGAGTTGTTGTTATTTCCTCAGAGACAGCAAAGAATCAGCTTTAGGCATGACGAAGCCGATATCATCATCTTTTGGAAGACAAACAAAGTAGTTTCGCTTTCACATGAAACACACAGCGTCTTCACGACATAGCAGCAGCGGCGGCAACAACAATACTACAGCGAGAATCCCAAAGTTACGCCTTCTCTTTGCGTGAACATTTGGGCGGCGTTACGCAAATCATCCCACACAGTGACGTAGACATGTGGGGGCGTTAGAATGAGCCGTTTTAGGTAGGTGTGGCTGATTTTATAAAGAATATCTCTTTAGGATTTGAGACTTTAGTCTTTGCAAACTTTACAGATCTTTTCTATGCACAATCAGCTTGTAACACTACAAAGAGCAAGGAAAAATAGAAAAGCAGGTTCTATGACCCCTTTAAAGGTGCTGTATGTAAGTTTTTGACTCTACTAAAGCATACAAATACCATAATATGTTTGCAGGTATTTAAGAAACATGCCAAGTCAACATACTTGTTTATCTGAAAAACAACGCCACATTCAGTTATTCTCCTTTGAAAATGTGATTTCCGGGCCGCTCGAATCTCAGGGCTCAGACACTACCACTGTTAGAATGTGCGCAACCGGGTTGCCAGGTTGGCGGACAAGTCTGAGGAGGAGGGGCCAGGTGAAAAAAACCCTCTCCAATATTTTGAATTTGGACTGCAATACCTAGTTCAACCACTCGGCGTCAATCCTACATACAGCACCTTCAAACAATGATGTAAAATGTAATTTGAAGTTAAACTTAGAATTTGACATTACAAAATGCACTTAAAAATCTAATTAAGTGTGTTAAGAAACATGAAAGAAAGTGTCTTTACACTTAAAGATAAATAGTACTTTTAAGATTTGAAGTAGACTACAATACACACTCAATACAATTAAGCACAGAAAATCTCAGCATTTGAGTGAAAACTGCATTTGATTTGATTAATTGTATCTAATGAAGTGAAATTAAGATATTTCAAAATGTGAAAAGCCTTTGTCTGTTACATATATTCTTTTATTAGACGTGTAAAAATGGCTTATACATACATCAGCTCTTCTTGACAACAGCACATTTGTATATACACGCTAAAAAGTCAAAAAAGATAAGAGCCAATGCCTGTTATAGCTTCAGTTGAATACTTACTGTCTATATTTCTGGTCTGTAGCTTCGTGATCAATGCAGACTTCTACACACATCTGGTTAAAATATGCTCCTGGCCTCCAGTAACACATCAGTATCGGCTTAGAAGTGCATAAAGGCCTGGTGCTGCTAATATCCTGCAGGCAATGACATCCATTTCCTGAGAATGAAAACAATAATAATGAGCCGCGAGGCGTCGCCCCGAGATGTGCGAGTGAGTTCATCATGTCTCAGCATGCTCAGCAAAATATAGCAGCTGCTTTGGTGAAAATATCGTTAAAAACAGACAAAACATCCAGGATGGCTTGACAATACACTTTTCCAACACGAGACACTAGCCGAATCTTGTCAAAGGTAAGCAAACTACATTGTGGATAAATAAAACTTCAAATGCCTGTTGAAAACGACAGAAGCACACCTTGAAACTTGAAATCAAATCTTTTTCGATGGCCCTTTTTGAAATTCACCCCGAACAAAAGCAATGGATACTCTGCTTCAATACAACTACAACAAGCAAAAAATAAAAAACAACATCTCATATACGTATTAAGAAAGCACCGTATTTTCTTCTTTTCTTTCAGGTTTGCAGACGTTAAATGCTAGTTGTGATACGGCACGGGTCCAGTTCAGAGTAACACAGGGAAAAGTTTGAGGAAGTCCTGTTCCCGCTGCTATCTCGACACTACACAACAAAAAACATACAAAATCTCGCGGATATTGCGGCTTGGACGTGGAATTGCCCAATGCGTCGCCGATTGGTGTTTGGTGTTTCTTCTCCGTCGCTTACCTGAAGCTTTAGTGATACTCGCCCAAAAGTAAGCGTGACACATTTTCGAACACCAAAAATGTGATGCAGCACGCTGGAATGACTCGCACCAGGTTTGGGACCATGCCTTTGTAAAAGCCCTCGATCCCCTCGTTGCTAGAGAGAGCCAAACACAAACATATTGAGCTGATGTACAGTCAGATGAGTCACAGTATTCCTGGCAGTGCCATTATATTTCCCCCGCTTGAAGACAGTATGGATGGGGAGCGCGTCTAGCGAGAGTAGTCGGAGCAGCGAACAAACCCTGAGCTAAACGTGAAGCTGTTAGGGAGGGCAAAAAGTCTTTTAATAAGATAGGGCTAAAGGTATAATTTTATAAAAGGAGTAGTGACTTGAGGTTGGTCCGCAACTTAAGACTAAATAAAAAATCAGTGTGATCACAACTGCTCAGTGACTCCTCTATTTTCTATCCAACGAAACTGTCTTTTTAACTAATAAAACAGACATTATCCCCCGATACGAAAGCAATATTTTTTTTGCTTTAATCATTCATTTGTATTCTAAGTTACACATATGTATTATTACTCACCCTAAACTGGGGGGGGATCGTGGAGTGCGGGTTGAAGGGGGTTATGTAAAGGCCAAATCATCTCCAGTATAGTCTGACACCCTGCCTAGCTCTTATGACATTTGCACGAGCCAGTTTGATGCAATGTGTCATGTGACCATCATACCCACCGGAAATCACCTAACGTCCTCCGGTGTCGCTGTTCACTCGTTCTCCCCATCTCTTGCGTAACGTTTTGTTGGTTGTGAGACATTGGTACGGGCATCAGCAAAGGTCACCCGCCTACAGCAACTATTTTGGACAGGCTGCCAGGGAGGAAGTGGTCAGTTCCATGGAGGGACTGAAACAGCACAACAGCAGAACAGACGAAACTAAGGCCGGAATATACGCACACATTGGAGACTGGACTAATCCAGTATCTAAACCTACACGATCCCAACGTACTGCCTCCCAAAGCCGCTTAGCCTACAATAGCAATCTAGCGAATCCCAACACCACTCATTCCTACAAGAGGCATACAATTCCTATAAAACCAGAACAACCTTCACTTATTGGGGGGTTTTCACGGGTAACCGCAGCGTACTGTACTATTTATCGTCGTACCATCCTCGGCACTATAGACATATTATGGTTCCAAGTTTTGTTTAATTATTTTTGGAGGCCTTTACGCACCCATTAAAGGCTTCTAAATCGTGAAACCGAAGATAAACACGTTGAGTGATCAAGCAACAAACCAACGTGACGTGTAAAACAGACACTATGCCGTGGACAATCAACACCACAGAGCTTTGGCCGGCCAGAGAGAATCGTCTCTACGAATGCTCAACGCCTGAACTTGCTCCGACGCGCCAACAAGAGGAACAAACAACAAAGAAACGCGCCAACAGCACAACGTAACTCAGGCGGCCATATTGCGTTAAAACTCAGCCACAGGTCGCTAGGAAGGATACGTATACAGTCCCCTAGACCGCTGCATGACCCTAAGGATAGTTTTCAAACGAGCGTGCCTTTTTTAACAACCAAAAAGTGGCTTTTTTGTTGTCTGTTGAGGAAGTACAGATGTTCCTGTAGAGTTGCACCACGCAGTGGAAAAGCACCATAAGTGGCGCCTTTATGGTACCTCAAAAAATGTTGAAAACAAATTTGGATGAGCTTATAGTTCAAGACACTGGCTGAGCTCAAGAGTTTGGGATTTTATTAGCTAATATTACTCTACGAAGATTTCCGGATCCGTGAAGGTCACTGAAATTAATTAAAATCTGAAAAAGTAATGGAAATGTCTATTGTGAATATGAATTTTGTTGAAATCAAGTTGAAATTGCTTTAGCAATCCTTATAAAATTATATAATTAATCATATAGGACTGGAAAAACGAGGGGGGGCTTAAATGACACTGTAAGGTAAAATTTCAGTCATATGTCCCTTTTCTATCAAAATAAGCTACAAAATCTACCATAGGTGTAGAAAAACTTCATAATTTTAATTTGACCAGAGTTTTGAGATATGAAAATCATGCAGCGCTGTTTCTCCTCATATTGTATGTTCCTTAAAAACACATAGCTAGTTTTATTTCCTCACCAGCAGGGATTCAGTCGGCATATTCTTATATTTGTTCCGCTCTCTTTTTAGCCCCTCATAAGTCATGAACTGCAGTGCAGCATGGGAAGTCCCCACCAGCCCCGGCACGAAACCCTGCAGCGGCAGAACAGCGAAATGAGGCTCATAAACATACAGAACCACAATCACACAGTTACCTCACAGTCTAAGAGCAACATCATTGTGCTCAACTAAACTAGACTAGACTAGAATTAAACTAGGATGACGTCTACTTCAATATGTAATCATTTCAGGACAATCTGGTGTGTCTCACAATGAATTTAGCCTATACTGTATTTAAGGATCCACAGGTTCTCCAAATATACTACAATCACACCCTCTTGTGGGCCCTACAGAGAACTACAATGTTACAGAGTAAAAAGCTGGATCAGCACACTATTTAAAGTCAACATGAAACTTATTTTATGTCCATAATTTGATGTACTGTATATCAGAGTAAACATGATATTCAATAAGAACAAGGGACCAAGTTATTAAACTCAATGTTTACTAAAAAAATTTTTTTTTTGCAATAACATGCGGAAGTGAAACAGAAGTGTGCTTAATTTTATTGAATGTGCACTTATATTGTACTTCAAATCCTAAAAGTACATTTAAAAAAACTGTACTTCCAGATAATATAATATTAATGAAATAACGGTAACTTAAGTGTAAGTAAAGAGAAACTTTCAATACGTTTCTTAACACACTTAAGTACACTTAAAAAAGTGCACTTTACAATAATGTCAAATTAAATGTTTTACTTTAAATTACATTTTAAATCATTGTTTTAATAATATTTTGTAAGGTTTAAAGACACTGATTTTGACTACATTTTAAAGCACATGTAAAGTACTTGATTATTTTAACTGATGTGTGTTACGAGAGATCACATTTAAAGTTAATATATTTTAAATGTACTAAATTATGTCTTCAGTATTTCTAAATGTGTAATTACAAATATATTGAAATAAATGCTTGCCAGTACATTCAGCAGTACACTTTACCCGTATTTCAAAGACAGTAGAAGTCATGAACATGGAAAGTACATAGAGACGTACTTAAGTAGGTTTTAAAAAAAGAACTATATTTGGATTTAATTTTTAAATGTAACCAAAAATTTTATTTAAGGTAAAGTAAAAGCAGTGTTAAGAAAACAATAAAATTAAAATTGCCACTGAAGATACAAATTTTTTATTATTTACTTCATAAAAGTATCTTTTGACGTGTGCTTCTTTTTCACACGGGGAATTTGTGCTTAAGAAAGTAGGGGAAAAAGTTTTTAATTTCCGTTGACTTCTAAGGTTGCAGATCAGCACACAGTGAAAGCTCTATTACACCCTGTAACAGGATCTCAGGTAATTTAAAATCTGAATTTGCTAACTGAAGGGCTAACGCTCTAAACTACATGTGTGAAACATTGTAACCACTATTGACACCGCCGGGAATTAAATCAACTGTCCAGGATTAGAAAATGATAGCCTAAGTCCAATGTGAAAAGACCTAATTCGGATTTAATAAGCTGGGTAAAAAAACTATAAAATTCTCTCATTCTCTATTTTTTAACGATCAGTCTTTTTACGAAACCGATATTGATTTTTAAATCCAAAGAACTCAATGAGTTTCAAACTGTTTTCAGTTAATGAATGGAACATTAATAGCACACCTCCCATCCAATAAATCGCAGTAAGCTTTGTGCTTTTGATATGAAAGTTTCAGATTTCAAATTTTGTCAATTTTATTACAATATTCAAACAATAAACGCCATTTTGGCGATGTTTAATGTGGAGTGATAGATCGCTAGTGCAGTTTAACTTGAACCGATCATCTCCTCTGCTTTAATACCAGTTTCAGCACGAAATAAACATAAATAAACATCCGAAGGTAAGTTAAAAGAAATAGTACAACTTTACAATCCGTATCCTGTGTCATGTAATCGCTCAATCAATGTTTCAACCGCGCAAAGACATCAATATAATGCTTAAACAATATGTCAGATAACGTCATATGTACCTAGAACAAAAAATAAACATATTCGGTGACCATAAACTCATTTGTCAGCTAGAAAAAACTTAACTATAGAGAGGGCATTTTGCTAAATATATGCACCATATAACATATTTATTATAAATTTTACTGTTCTTCAATGTTTAATTTGTTTGAATAAATCTGTCAAGTTTTTGTCTTGTGAATGAGAATCAAATCAAATCGTGAAATTTGTGTCAAAAACCCAGCCATTTTTTAAAGTAAGTGTTTTGTCAGTTAGTAAAAAACTTTTATAAAAATAAAAGGACTGAATGAAAAGTACCACATTTTTTTCAGGAAAAGGATCCAGGCAGCTTTCCAAGTGCCAGAGTTCACTCGAGGCAGCTTGAGACTGGGCGGCATTGTCACGGTGACACTTTGCCACTTAATTTAAATGGCACACTTTCACGAAATCTGAGAAATGGCACGAAGCCCTTAACAAAAATCACACAGCGACCTTTCCCGAATTCACAGGTATGCAGAACAACAAGTATTGTTGGTGGTACATCAACTTCCTTTTAACTTTGTTAAAGAGATCTTGATGTTGTCTATTAGACAACAGAGCAGCCATCAACCTCGTCGCATACCTGTCCTGCGGTCTTCAATACCTCACTTAAACTCTTGTAAATGCATCAAGGTGTATCTCGCTGGCGTGTGTGCATTCAGCTCGACTGATTGACTGCTTCATACATCAAGGCTCACACACAAAAAGCCACCGGGGGTCTTTGTGCGTCTGGCGCGGGGCATGGGCGGCATTGAAAATTTAAATTTCCTTCTGAAAAGGCACACAAACTCCCTCAAATTCACAGAAAGTGGCCAGGCTTTCAAAAAGCAACCATGTTTGCTTAATTTTGAATAGAACTCATTACAAGGATCCGGGCTTGATTTTGAATGAAAACACATTTCCTGTGCAAGACTCCTGCACTGGTGACGATGTCAAATCTCTCTCTCTCCCTCCAATTGTTAATTCTGATTGTTTCCTCTTTGTGTTTGGCCCCTCTTGAGTGCTGAAAATAAAGAAAAAAATTGAGACAGCAACGAATTTTAATTAATTCTAATGAATATGCAAATTGCCTTGAATCCTCTGGATAATGTGGTCTTTTCAGTTTTATTTGATTCAATATTTAGAAAGGGTGTGAGTGTGAAAGTAGCGGCGTGCGGGAAAAACGCATCTTCCCCTGTGAACATAATCAGCACCTTATCCATCTGCAAGGCCACAGACAAAAGAATAATTTGAATAATTTCATTTCTTTAAAGGAATAGTTCACCCAAAATGAAAAATTTGCTGAAAATGTACTCACCATCAAGCCATCCAAGATGTAGATGAGTCTGTTTATTCATCAGAACAGATTTGGAGAAATGTTGCATTACATCACTTGCTCACCGGTGGATCCTCTTTAGTGAATGGGTGCCATCAGAATGAGTCAAAATAGCTGATTAAAAACATCACAATAATCAACAAGTAATCCACACGACTCCAGTCCATCAATTAATGTATTGTAAAGAGAAAACCTGCATGCTTGTAAGAAACAAATCCATCATTAAGATGTTCACAAGATGTTAATTGATGGAATGGAGTCGTGTGGATTACTTGTGGATTTATTGTGTGTTTTTATCAGTGTTTGGACTCTTATTCATGACGGAACCCAATTCACTGCAGAGGATCATGACCGAGAAGGGAGTTATGCTAAAAAATCCTTAAGTCTGTTCGAATGAAGAAACAAACAAATTCTTGGGCTGACTGGGGGGAGTAATGTCATGTTGGGTGAGCTATTCCTTTAAATACAGTGCTGGATATATAATCTTAATTATGCTTGTGTATAAGATCTGCACAGACACACGATTGATTGTTCTCTGTGTAATACCTCTTTTTGATTATCAGCAGCATTGAAAGCTTTGGGTAAAAAGAGGTTCACAGCATGCATGAGATTTTCTAATTATTTATTTAATTTTTGTCTGCTTTTCAGTCACTCGCACTGGAAGCTTGAGGGACTGGAATGTTTATTACTTGTGGAGATAAGGGAACCTCGGAGGCCCCGGTGGTGCTTTCTGCTGCAGCAGAGGGGTGTGGGTTAATTTTTCTTCAATACAGGGGGTAATTATTTCAGCTCGGATGGGGACTTTCGCTCGAATTTCACTAGACAGGTTAAGAATTAACAAGCAGCTTTTGGGTTTGATTCGGGAGGAATGCATGACGAACTGCGATGGTGTCTGTGCAAAGATTAAGAGGCCTGTGATCAAAGGCCAGTTATTCAAGCCTGACGGCATGTTAAATTTCCCTGCGTGGCATTGCTAGGATGGGGAAAACGTTCTCTTGTGCACCCGTACCTCTGCAGGAAACGGTATGTAGTCTCGGGCTGAAGGAAATGTTGGGCGGCGTGTATGTGTTAGCATGACTCAGTGGTGGTGTCTGGCGGTCCAGATTTGCCCTTGTTCTG
>JADLZN010006891.1:0-29902 GCA_018155175.1 Sinocyclocheilus anophthalmus | reverse complement strand
AAGAAACATAGAAGAAAACAGGATGGGACATCAACTGATGGAGCAGCAGGAAATCATTTTTAGAATAAGGAAACAGGAGGTTTGAAATGAATATGATAATGTTAAACAAAATGATTGAGTTGGCTAATTTTTAATTTGGAGTTGCCACTCGTTAAAAATTATATAAGGCTTTGCGATTGCATACATCTTCTATATCATCTTAAAAGTTTTAAGGCAGTAGAGGATGTACATCCTGTTAAGGATTTTTTAACTTCAGTCACACTTCCTGGCATACGCAATCAATGCTTCGCTCACACTAAGAGAAAGGGGTGTGGGTTGGTTTGTGTATTATCTGAATATGGAGATACGGAAAAGGGACCCATTGTTTGTATGACTATAAAATGTGATTAATGGAACACAACAGTGCCGCAATTCTGGGTGAAGACTTCTCGCTGTTTATTTTTAGTGTATTTACTTATGAGTTATTGTTTTAATAAAGCAAAACCATTTCCTATTGTGAAGCGTTAAACTTCTTTTAAACAAGTCTCTGAGTAATTCATTAAGAGTAAACTATTATCTGAATTTGCACATACATCTCCTGTGAAAGCTCCATAGTGACACGACCTAACCGCTGAGCCAGTTGGACACCGAGTGGAGAGTCTTGAAAACTTCTAATTACATCTCTAATACAAGAGGCACGGGCGGTATTTATTTATGCACTGCTTGTGGGAACAAAGATGGATTAGAGGATTTCTATATTCTTAATATCGGTTAAAAAAAACCAACAATGTTTATGGCCATTCCGTCCCTCACCATGTCTAGTCCCCCTCCTTCCCTGTTTTTTTCAGGTGCATTCTTCAGGGATGTAACCAGTGTACCCCTGCATATTCCGCCTAGCGGATTGTGCACACAGCGGCCCAAATATTTATTTGCTTTGCATTATTGTCCTGAAGAAACAGCGCCCACAAAGAACCAGACATTCTCCGCAGTGATTGGGGGCCTGGATGTAAAGAAAGGTAAACACTGGCCCCACTTGTCCCAAACAGCCTGATTGCTGCGATTTTTGTCACTCTCTCGTATTCCCTGTCCTTGTTTCTTTGTCCTCACAGAGTATGACGTGGGGAAAACATGGAATGTCCTTAGAGCTGCAAGTCAGTCACACCAGAAGTCTTCTAACGGTCCCCATACACCCCTTTCCCCCCCCCCCCCAAAATCCCTCTCTAAGTTTGTCATTCAATATATCCTTTTCAACTGAAGGTGTAATGAAAAGCGCAATGCTGATGTTTCTTGGACAATGGCTTGACAGCATATCTGGTGCCCTGGACCCGTTTGAACATTAGCGTCACTACGTCTACCCTGTTGTTCAAGTGAGGCAGCGGGCCATAATAACTTTCCATGTTTGAAGGTAATGTGTCACTGGTGGTTGAGGGACAACAGAAGACAACACTAGGATTCTCATTTTATCGATAGATATCAGGGTCTGTCCTCAACATTATCGTCGAGTCTAGACATGTTCTCCTCTGTCACTTCACCTGTCAAAAACTGAGACAAAATCTCACCGGGGGGCAGAAACCTTTGCGTAGAGCTTTCAATGAGAGAGAGGCATAAAGAGACAGCCCACAGAAGCACAAAGAGAATGGTTCGAAGGCGTCTGTGCCGCTTTTTATGTTTGTGTAACAGGTAGTATTTAATAGTATTAATTACACTACCCAGCAGATATGAACATTAAGACAAAGTTAATACGGTCATAATTCTGTTCAGTATGCAAAGCCATATTTCAATTTGTTCAATAATTTGTTTAACGTTAAGTAATTTCGTTTTAACATTAATTGTGTTTGGAAGAGGTGGAAATGAAATGGGGAAATGGTCAGTTAATCAATTTGTTTATTCTGTTGTGTTTATTAAAAGGTAGTTTGAATAGGCGGTGATTGACAAAAGAGGCCTGATCCATTAGTCTGGGATCAAGTGCTAATGTCTCGACTCATTTTCTCAGGCGAGATCGCACGAGTTTCCTCATATGAGTAAATGTTCTCACTGAGGAAACATTGCAGCATCACTCGTGTGATTATTTCTCCCTGTTTTTCTCAGGGCGTTACATTTGCTCCTCCCCTGTAACCTAACGAACTGTTTCCCCTCACCCATGGAACCTGAAATATCAAGTTCCTTGTTAGAATTGGGATTCCCCTACCCCCAGTCAGTTACTATCATTGTTCTCTTCTCACAATACTACAGTGGAGTTCTTTCGGTGGTTAGTATGGGGTTGAGGTTAATCCCTAAACAGATGGACGTTTTTGATTTATACTGATATAGAACTTATAGTGGACATTATACAACTTATAGCATTATAGTGACCTCCATACACTCCAAAACAAATGTGTGTAAACTGTTTATATTTCCTTATTTTTATACCGCTAAAAGAACCTTGGTCCAATTGACCCCAAGACACAAGAGCTACAAAATCTGTAGAGGACATTTACAAATATCGTCATGGTTAATTGATTTAAGACCGAGTTGTCCCCTGTTAAAGTATAAAAGTCATTAAATCTGAGAAAAAAAAGATGTCAAACATGTATTATAGACGTTAACATTGATGGGCAATCACCCCTTAGGGTTAACTTCCACGGTTTGTGCTAAGTATACAAAATTAATGTTGACACACACCTGTACACAAAGTTCTTATGCAGAAAGTCCATCCTGGGCTCTGGGGACACATGCACTTTGACCTCGCGGTCTCCCCCCCTCTGCGCGAGATAACTCACTGTCCACGCGCTTTAGAACCGCTGGTCTACGCTAAATAAAACACGTGTCATTCATTTGTCCAGCACACCACAATAAATGGCTGTTTAATATATAATACACGAGTTACCAGTGGATATATGTCCCTCAAGAAAGTCTCTCTGTCCACATCGGTGTAGACGGGCACCTCTAGCTTTTCCTGACAATCCATTTCTGACAGCCTGAACTTAAGTTTACTCTCCATTCGCTGCCATCTGCAGCATTCCGCCTTCCGCTAGGAAATTCGACTCGTTTTGGTGAGTCGACTCTTTTAAACAGTTTGTTTTAAAGAACCGAATTAAAAGCCGAGTCTCTGAATGCTCTGAACTAAATCATCCAAGTAACGCCATGTAGACATATTTTGTTTAGACATATAGTTTGTTTAAATAATGATTTAAATGAGTAACGTTAGGTGAGTTGTTGACCTGAGAACTCCTCAGACTAATTCAGTCAATTGAATCATTTAAGTGAACCGACTCATTCGTGAACAAATTGGACATAGCTACTAGACAAGTCTTTAACGTATTCTGTTCACATCAGCACACATAGTTGATGTATCCACTAAAAAGAATCCACATGAGACTGCTACAGATCTCAATGTCTCTAAAGCCAATTGTAAGCATTTAATACCTCACATTACCCCCCTTTTTAAACAAAGGTACCTTCAGCTTCACCCTAATAATAATCTATACATGGCAACCCACAACTTTACTGTCTGAACCAATAACATAACTGTTACTATTTTTTTTTTAAACAACAACATCACAGAACAAAATAAGCATTGCATATATATGACCATAACAGTCCTATACTGGAGTGCTATCCAAGGGTTTCTCTTTTTTTTTTTTTTTATGTATTACAAGTTTTGGTGGTTTTCTTATTCTGGATGAGCGACGTGGACTCTGAGCAACCCCTTCACTGTCTTCTCCGAAAGGCTTAGTAACTGCTTGTTTTTCCTCTTCTGGTGTGCAGGGTTGAATTGAAGTGTCAACCCCTGAGCAATCAGTCTCTTTAACAAGCTCATCCTCTACAACCCGGGGTCTTAACTGGTCGCCATGCCTCCTGAACGTGACATCTGAATCTCGTCCCTGAACCTTGTAAGACACTGGTCCGGTTTGCTTTACTATTACACCTGGAACCCATTTGTTCCCTCCTCCTGTGGTGTTACGGAGGTACACTGCATCCTTTTCAGCAAAAGACCTCTCCACAGCTCGTTGGTCATGATAGAACTTTTGCAGGTATTGCTTCCTGCGAACAGTGACAGCGACATCTGGATGAACAAAGTCCAGGCGAGTGCGCACATGTCTGTTAAGAAAAAGATCTGCTGGCGATTGGCCTGTAGTGCAGTTTGGAGTAGTGCGATACTGCATGAGGAAAAGAGAGATCTTATCTTCCAAGTCCATAGTCAAATGTGCGAGTTTCTTTATTCCGCTTTTAAAAGTCTGCACATACCTTTCTGCAAGGCCATTGGTAGCAGGATGACCTGGAGCACTCGTTGAATGCAGGATGCCATTTTGCTGCATGAAGGTTTTGAACTCCTCAGATGTAAATTGCGTTCCATTGTCTGTTACAATGTGCTCCGGAAGTCCGTATGCTGCAAACAGTCTCCTCAGTCTTGCGATGGTAGCTTGTGAGGTGAGGTTAGGCATTCTAAATACCTCCAACCACTTCGAATAAGCATCCACTAGTATCATAAATGTGTGTCCTAGAAAAGGACCAGCAAAATCTACGTGCAGTCTTTTCCAGCTCTGACCAGGAATTTCCCATTGGTGTAACGGAACCTGACGTGGTGCTTTTTGCTCCATCTGGCACGACTCACAGGCTCTGCTAACCTGCTCCAGATCTGCATCCACTTTAGGCCACCACACATACTTGCGGCCAAGAGCTTTCATCTTTACTATCCCTTGATGACCGACATGCAGTTCATTCAGCACAGTCTTTCTCAGTCTATCAGGAATTATCACCCTGGTGCCCCAGAGCACACATCCTCTCTCTGCAGACAGTTCATATCTGCGTGAATGGTAAGCTTTCAAACTTTCATCCACATCCATTGGCCAACCCTCCATGACATATTTCAGGACTTTGGATAACACCTTGTCTCTGCGTGTTATAAGTGCCACCTGGTCCGCATTCAAAGGAGCTTGTTTGAAGTGTTCAGCTATTAATGCATGAATGTTCTCTGACAAGGCAGCTGTGCCCACATCAGTCGTGACAGGAAGGGGAACACGTGAAAGGCCATCTGCATTACTGTGTTTCTCTGAGGGACAGTATTCAATATGGTAGTCATAAGCTGAAAGGATGATTGCCCATCTTTGAATCCTGGCCGCTGCCATGGTGGGTAGACTCTTATGCTCTCCGAACAAGGTCAACAAAGGTTTAGGTCAGTTAGCCTTTTTTTCATTTTTTTTACTCCAAAGATGAGCGCCAACCCCTCTTTTTCGATTTGTGAATACTTTTTCTCAGCAGGTGCCAGAGTCCGTGAGGCGTAAGCAATGGGACGTTCCTCTCCGGTGGGCATGGTGTGTTGCAAAACAGCTCCAATCCCATATGCTGAAGAATCGCAAGCTAACGTGAGTGGTAGACTTGGATCATAGTGTACCAGAACCTTTTCGTTTGTCAGCAAGTCTTTACATTTTTCAAAAGCTCTTTGCTCTGACTGCTTCCATTCCCATGGTACATTATCTCTCAACAGTCTATAGAGGGGAGCTGCCACTGTACTTTGGTTGGGCAAAAACCGTCCATAGTAGTTGACCAAACCCAGAAAAGCTCTCAGCTCCTTCACACAGGTGGGTGCTGGTGCATCCCTGATTGCGGCAACTTTGTCTGGAGATGGATGAAGGCCCTGACTGTCTAACAAAAATCCTAGATATTCAATTTGCTTTTTCTCAAACTCACATTTTGACTTCTTCACTCTCAAGCCATTCTCCTGGAGTCTTTGTAGAACTGCCTGTAGCTTTTGCAGATGTTCTTGTTCTGTTCTTCCAGTGACCAGTAGGTCGTCAAGGTAAACAACGACATCAAGATCTTTCATGATGTTCTCCATAATTCTTTGGAAGATTGAGGGTGCTGAACTGACCCCAAATGGTAGTCTATTGTAGACAAACAATCCTCTGTGTGTGTTGATGGTTAGCAAATGTTTGGACTCATCATCAAGAAGAACCTGCTGGTATGCTGAAGCCAGGTCAATCTTAGAAAACACCGTTCCTCCACTCAGTGTAGCCATCAACTCCTCAATCCGTGGTAGTGGTTAGTCTTCTGTAATAGCTGCTTGCTTTCACTGTTAATTTATAGGCCCCCACACAGTCTTATGTTTTGTCCATTTTTTTTTTTTTTTTTTTTTTCATCACCGTCACCAGGTGCGGCCCATTCCACTGGTTTTACAGGCGCTTAATTCCCAGCCTTCTCCAGCCGGTCCCGTTCCCGTGTCACTTGGGCTTTCATAGAAAAAGGGCAGTGGCCGGGATTTACAAAAGCGTGGAGGAATTTCAGGATTCACCAGTATTTTTGCCTTAAGCCCACGGAGTGTGCCTAGTTCATCTTTGAACACCTCCGAGCCTGAATCCAGCACTTCTTCAAGAGACTTTGTTTGATCCATTTGACTGACATGTTTAATTTTTTTCCAGTTTAAGCTGAGCTTTTGTAGCCAATTTCTGCCACACAAAGCTGGCCCCTCCCCTTTTACTACTATTAAGGTTAGCAGTTTACTTTGTTTTTCGTAGCTCACATTAGCTTGAAACTGTCCCAACACAGGCATAATCTCTCCAGTGTACGTTTTAAGCTTGACTCCTGCGACCTCTAGTGGCTCTTCTGAGAACGCCGCTTGGAATAGTTTCTCAGATATGATACTCACGGCAGCGCCCGTGTCAATTTCCATCATAATTTCTTTGCCATTTACTTTAAATGTCGCGAGCGAGGCAAGCGCAATCCTGGCCTCGGCAGGTCGCAGCGACACTTCCGGTGGCATCCCCAGCTGCCACTGGCAGCTGCCAGAGTTCGTGGCAGCTGCCACTAGTCGTTTCTGGCAGCTGCCAGAGTTCGAGGCAGCTGCCACGGTCTTTCTCGCCGTTTCTGCTGTTTGCTCGGTAAAACTACACTGTTCTCAGTGGCGTGCAGTGATGTTTTTTTTTAAATGATGATGCAAAGTTCCCACAATTTTATTATTATTATACAGTACATTTTTATGTATCAGTTGCCAGAGTTCTTGCCAGGAGTCAAAGGCAGCTGCCACGGTCTTTCTCGCCGTTTCTGCGGTTTGCTCGGTAAAACTACACTGTGCATACTATATACAGGAGCTACCATCTTTCAGAATGAGGGGTACAGAATGTTTTATATACACACACACACCACACACACACACAAAAACACAAACACACACACACACACATATATATATATATAGATATATTATATTCATACCCCTTCATATTACTGTTATATGGGAAACTTTATTTTGTCTCTTATTTCTTTTTTTTAATTGGCTAATAAATCAGATACACTGTTGGACAATAACCAATAAATGATTTGTTAATGTACTACAAATGCACTACTTTTTTTTCATTTTTATCACATAATAAGGCAGAATACTTTCTGTACTGTAATAAATGCTATGTCAAGTAGCACTGAATTGTTCGTATACTTTACCCGGAGATGATTTTAAAAAGCATATATATGTCATATCTATATATATGTATATATGTATCTGTATATACTATATATATAGTATATATCTATCTAGATATATATATTATAGCTATTATATATATATATATATAACCTTACTATTGTCATCTCCCTGGATTAAACATTACATTTAAAAGGCAAAATACAATTATATTTTGTATTTTTACACTATGTAATATTCTGTTTCTCAAAACCAATAAATATCATCAAGTTAGTGTTTTTACGTATTTTCACATTTATTGCAAAATAATAACAAAAGGCAGTAACAATACAAACAATATATTTTATTTGTCAACTGATTTTCAGCTGTTCTTTTTAGCTTTACCAGCGGGTGTGGCTGTTGGACAGTTATTTTGTAAAAACTAGTGACTTTTACACTTTTTAATGTCACATTTTGTAATACTTGCGTTGTTTTATTTTTGTAATATTGATAACTTTTCATTCAGTTTTCTTTTTTTCTAAAGAGACTCTCTTGCTTGCCTCCCTTGCTTGACTGATGGCAGAAGCCGTACAACACAAACATCAGAAATTCATTCATCTTAAATTATGATCCTTGCGGAAGTTTGAGGTTGTGTAAATTTTGGCAGGTTATTTTACATTCATTATTCAAATTAATAAAGTGATGAATGGAAATTGGGCAGTTCAATTAAGTATAGATTTTTTGTAATAGCTACAAAAATGAAAATGGGCAAATGTGGGATCACCGAGAAATGAAATGTTTTTTATTACGTTTTTACTACAAATAACATGCTTACACTATGGTGGAGTGTAGCAAACTTGTTTAACTGTAATAACCTTTGTTATTTGTTATCAAACCATGTTGTAATTACGTTTTTTTTACAAATACGTTTTTACTGTTATTTTATCAATGAAAACAGTATAATATATTTTAATATTTATAGACAGCATTAATGTTAGACTATCATTTATGCATGTACTGTAAATGCCTTGAAGTTGAGGCCTTAATTGTACAGTATATCACCAAATATTTTGACCATCTTTCTTCTTTAAAGCATGAAAACCTTTTTTGAGAGACACCAGACTGCAGCTGACGGGTGCGGTAACAGAATTTAAATGTATTTTATATATATAATTGATGATGCATACTACATACCAACAAGCCGATGAGCACCAAATTAAATCCCTACACAAAGCTGCGTGGGCAGAAAGTTCTCCAGCGGAACTGTTCCCTTCTTTCCTGTTTGTGAAAAGATAGGACTGTGAGATGTTTTGCACAGAACTTGTGGATAAAAACAAGTGGGCTACTGTCACCATATTTGAGTAAGAATTGTTCATCCTTCAGGATCCAACGGTTCACATACAGTTCACAGGAAAGGATTAATAAAGAGTGAATAAAAGCTGAATAGTCTCCATAAAAGTTACCTTTTTTGGCATCTAGTCCAGCATCAGAAAGTCATAATCATTGTCAGCCTCTGCTGTTTGTATTGTATTTGTATTGATTGTCTTTTTAGAATATATAGTGTATATGTTAAATAAATTAAACAATTAAACATTAATTGAAAAGTACATTACACAATGGGCTTCGTTTTCGGAAACCTTGTTTGGTTATCATTTATGATGAAGAAGCACAGGACAGAAGGAACATCAAGGAAAAGTAAGTAATAAAATAGTTATTTCTCTGAAATGTCACTTTTGACAGTGTTGTAAATTATTAGTGAAGTTCACAGATCCAATTGCTGTGACAATTTTGGCATATTTTGGGTCAATTGGAGGCTGTAGGCTAATCCACACCTAAAGGGGCAGATCTTCAAAGAGACACATTGAACTAGCCTATTGTTAATGGTAACACTGCGATGTTCAGAATCAAAAATTACTTGTTCAGTTCATTTTCCTGCTCATTTTATACAATTTTAGGGAAAATCCAATAGCCTACATTTTTCTTTATTGTTCCTAAATTAATATCACATTAATCGTGTGTAATTTTCTTCTTTTCTTCCTTTTGGCTGAGGGTATTAAAGCAGTTCAGAGAACAAAAAGTAAATTTACCCTTATCTTTCAGATTTTCACAGATTTTTTTTATGCTGTTCCTTTATTCAGAAATAAATATAAAAATGACCAAGCAGTTTTGAAAACCAACGCCTAGTCTAAAAAATTTAACTAATAAAAAAGAATGGTGTACAATTGCACATGTTTCTTAGGCCTGTTTCTTGATAGAAACGTAAAATTTAACTAATAAAAAAGCAATACGTGAACTGAAGTCACAGCATTGGAGTTTACGAGACAGCTTTGTTGTTATGAGCACTGCACTTTACATTTATAGGCCTAACATTTTTTTAAGTAAAAGCACAAAGAATGTTATGTTTTAAGGAAAAAGGCCTGAAGATATCCTGGCAAGGGATACAAATAAGTGTTCATTTGGACTCACTATTACAGTAATATTATAGTTTCTTACTGTTTACCAAAAACAAAACATAAAACTACAACTAAACAAAAGCTAAAATGAATATATACATACACACACACACACACACAAATACATATGGTCACACTTTAGTTTTGGGTCCAATTCTCACTATTAACTAACTATTGACTTTTGCCTAAATAAACTATTAATTACTGTTCAGGTATAGGGTAAGATGTAGAATACGGTCACGCATAATAATGCACTAGTATGTGCTTTATGAGTACTAATAAATGGCTAATATAGTAATATGCAAGCCAACTCGTTAATAACTAAAGTGGTACATTAAATAAATAAATAAAATTGTGTGTGTCGTATATACATATTGGGCTAGCGGCAGCTGTCCCCCCTTATGGGTTTGTATGTTCTTTATGTGAAAATGCTTATGCAATTTAGCTTATTGGGTTCACATTCTGATCGTATCTGCTTGCTGGTATACAATATGCATCATCAAATCTTTTATTTACAAACAAAACAGTGTAGTTTACAGCAGAAATGGCGACAAACGATCGTGACTCCTGGCAAGAACTGTCAGCTGATACATAAAAATGTATAATAATTATAATAATACAATTGTGGGAACTTTGCATCGTCATTTTAAAAAAACATCACCGCACGCCACTGAGAACAGTGTAGTTTTACCGAGCAAACAGTAGAAACTGCGAGAAAGACCGTGGCAGCTGCCTCGAACTCTGGCAGCTGGCAGAAACGACTAGTGGCAGCTGCCTTTGACTCCTGGCAAGAACTCTGGCAACTGATACATAAACATGTATAATAATAATAATACAATTGTGGGAACTTTGCATCATCATTTTAAAAAAACACCACCGCACACCAATGAGAACAGTGTAGTTTTTACCGAGCAAACAGCAGAAACGGCGAGAATGACCGTGGCAGCTGCCTCGAACTCTGGCAGCTGCCGACTATTCGTTTCTGGCAGCTGCCAGAGTTCGAGGCAGCTGCCATGGTCTTTCTCGCCGTTTCTGCTGTTTGCTCGGTAAAACTACACTGTGCATACTATATACAGGAGCATAGCCATCATTTCAGAAGTGAGGGGACGAATTGTGTATATATATATATACACACACATGCACACAGTGCCTTGCCTTGCCTTGCGTCACTGTTGGACAATAACCAATAGATGATTTGTTAATGTACTACAAACACTTTTTTTCATTTTATCACATAATAATGCAGAATAGTTTATATACTGTAATAAATGCTATGTCAAGTAGCACTGAATTGTTCGTATACTTTATTACCTGGAGATGATTTTAAAAAGCACAAATAAACCATATATATATATATATATATATTATACGATACTATATAAATATATATATCTATATATATATATATATATCACCATATAATTGTATGTTATATATCTATATATATATATATATATATATTTTGTGTGTGTATATATATATATATATAACCTTACTATTGTCATCTCCCTGGATTAAACATTACATTTAAAAGGCAAAATACAATTATATTTTGTATTTTTACACTATGTAATATTCTGTTTCTCAAACCAAAAATCTGTAGCGAATTTAGCTCACAACAGGCAATATGAATAATTAACCATAACTAATAAATATGATTAATTATTAATATTTTAGATCCGCTGTAGATATTTAGTTGACCTCTCAGGGTCAGCTGTCTTGTCAATTCTAAGAACGTCAATTTCCTGGTTAAAGGAAATAACTTTCTTACGTAACATTCTACAAAAGCTTGTAGCATAATCTGCATGATTAAGTGACTCCAGTTACGAGCAAACAATGAACAACGTCAAGTGTGATACTAGTAAGGTTTTATTAACTACATAAACCTTAAACTAGTCTACCTACTACCTAAACACATAAACTGGTCTAACATCCTACATAAACACCTAAACTGGTCTAACATACACATACACTCACACACACACATACAGTTGGTATAGGAAAGGGTTAAAGCTTAACGCAGTGAAGAGAAATAAGAATATGAAGTTTTGGAACCATTTGCATATTCAGCAGATCGACACCTGAGGGATACGTCAGATTCTTAGTTCAAACACACCTTTTGTAAAAAGGGTCACTGATACTTAATGTATCAATTAATAAGACTAATTTTGATACTTGTGAGTCTCGTCTGGCTGAAAGAGATTCCTAAGCAATCTTAAGGCCCAAGATCTTGCTGAAGTTGGTTGATGAGAAAGAACCTGTTTGCGTCAGAGTAAACTGAAGAATGGAAGGACAAGGCCGAAGCCTGGCACAAGCTTAGCGTTTCCGGGAGCGGTTGTCTCACCGCCTCTCAGAATTCCAACCAACCACCGACTGGGAGGGTCCCTGGAGCAGAGCCTTTAAGGTCGGAGAAGATCCACGCCTTTCAAGATGGGCTTGTTCAATGAGCAAAATGGAATTTCCGAGCTGGAGGTGGCAATTGCTGGAGGGTTTACGACCTTTGTCTCTAAGCATGGTAATTTGCAAATGGACTTTAATCGAAATTATTAACGATTCTCAGGGCCCTAATATATTTTGCCTATGTACCAATATATAATATACAATATTTTTGTTTCGATCATAAGAAGGCGAATTCGTAGATACTACACATGGTAGAGATATATTTATGTAAGCTGACAGGAGTGTGTTTCTTTTATAAGCCTGCATAACAGTATACAAAATACAAAATACACGATGACAATAATATATCCAATGACCTGAAGGATCATGTGTGTTCATTCAAAGAAAGTTTTTCCTATGAATTAATTAGTAGAAAAGTCCATTTCTACTCTGCCTCTTGCCCTGGGACATGCAGGGAGTTTCCCTGCTTTGCATCTCTTTTTGCCAATAAACCCAGTGATATCAGCGTTGGTTGCCATGCAACAAAGGGGCCTGTTCGGCTTCCTGGGTGTTACGCATTCCGGGGGGAAGGGTTCATGGGTCCTCATATGGCTTGTTAACTGATGGGTGTTACAGAGTATTTGTTAAATATAAAAAGAAAATATATATTTTTTTTGGGTTTTGCGTTTGTTTGTCCGACGCTACAATCTCATCAAGTTAGGTTTTTACGTATTTTCTTATTTTATTCCAAATAATACAAGACAGTAATAATATACAATATATGTGATTTGTCAACGATTTGCAGCTGTTCTTTTACTTTTCCATCGGTGGCTGTTTACAAATGGTTTTGATACAGCAAAGTACAAAATCTTCCGCCAGATTTGAGGAAGAATAATTCATCCTTCAGGATCATAAATAAAAATCAAATCAATGAATAAAATACATAACAAAATAATTTTTGAATATTATTTAGTCAATATATAACATATATATCTCATATAATATATTATATTTATATATATATATAACACAACACACACACATATATATATCTTATATATATCTATATATCATATATATATATATATATGGTCACACTTTAGTTTTGGGTCCAATTCTCACTACTGACTTTTGCCTAAATAAACTATTAATTACTGTTCAGGTATAGGGTAAGATGTAGAATACGGTCACGCATAATAATGCACTAGTATGTGCTTTATGAGTACTAATAAACGGCTAATATAGTATATGCAAGCAACTAGTTAAATAACTAGGTTACATTAATAAATAAATAACTGTTTTGGTCACAGTGTCTGGTTGTGGTGCCCTGGACTGGCCACTTGAGGGCCACTCCCGTTTCTGTGTTACATGTGTTGAACTCCATTTCCCATAGTCCCTTGCCTGTCGTGTCTGTTATGATCATGATCTCCTGTTAGTCATTTACTCATCATCCCATCACTACATATACCATGCTCACTCTGTCTGTCTTTGCTGCAGTATTATTCGATTCTGATGTTTGTGTCTGATGTTGTTAAGGTTACATCGTGTTATCTGTTCCCTGTGTTTTGGATTACCTTTTGCCACGTTTCTGTTCTGTTTATTTTATTTTATACTTTAATAAACTGCACTTGGATTTATCCTTGTTTTCTCCTGCCATTCCATGACATGTTTGTGTTTGTGCATATATAACATTTAACATTAATTGACATGACATCTGGCACTCCTTATGTGTGTGTATGTTCTTTATGGGAAAATGCTTATGAAATTTAGTTTATTGGGTTCACATTCTGATCGTATCTGCTTGCTGGTATATAATATGCATCATCAAATCTTTTATTTACAAACAAAACAGTGTAGTTTACAGCAGAAACGGCGACAAACGATCGTGACTCCTGGCAAGAACTGGCAGCTGATACATAAAAATGTATAATAATAATAATAATACAATTGTGGGAACTTTGCATCGTCATTTTAAAAAAAACATCACCGCACGCCACTGAGAACAGTGTAGTTTTACCGAGCAAACAGTAGAAACAGCGAGAAAGACCGTGGCAGCTGCCTCGAACTCTGGCAGCTGGGGATGCCACCGGAAGTGGCGCTGCGACATGCCGATGCCAGGAGAGCGCCAGTCCTTCAGGGGGAGCGTCTCTGTGAATGACAATTTTCCCATTGCTCATCACTTAACAGCAATCATTGGCAACTCAGGCTTCCTCTGCCTCCACATACTTATGTTTTTCTCAGCATAACGTTGTCTTTTTGTTCCAGCTTCCATGTTTCCTCTGCAAGCTCTTTTGATGTGGCCAGTTTTCCCACAGTTATGGCATTTTGCATCCTTGAAATGACAAACATAAGGGCTGTGATCTTTGCCGTGACACCTATAGCACTTCTTCCCTCTCTGGTCGGAATGTCGCGCTGCACGCACATCCACTTTATGAACCACTCCCGAGCGTGATTCATGCCCTCTCAGCTGCTGCGTGTCTTTCTCCGCCGTCTCCATACTCAATGCGATCTCAAACGCACGTGCAAACGTCAGATTAGATTCTGACAACAGTCGTCGTTGGCAGGCTTCGTTGCGGATTCCACTCACGAATCGGTCGCGCAATGCCTCATCCAGCGTTGCTCCGAATTCACAACTCACAGCGCACTGTTTTAGCTCAGCGACGTATTCTGTCACAGTCTCATCAGCTCTTTGATCGCAATGATTAAAACGGAATCTTTCTGCAATCAGCAAAGGCTTTGGCTCAAAATGATTCTTTAAAGTGTCCACAATGTCTTTGTAAGACTTATCTTTCGGCTTCTCTGGTTGTACCAAGTTCCTCAGTAAACCGTAGGTAGTTGCTCCCATCACACTCAACAGGGTCGCAACCTGCTTCTCCTGGCTTATGTCGTTCGCCTCAAAGAACTGCTCCAGCCGTTCAATATAAGCCGACCACGACTCTGCTTTCGGAACAAACTCGCTTATATTTCCAATAAGCGCCATAATTTGAATAAAACTTTTATCCTCGTCGCCAATTTTTCTGTGATGTATCCACTAAAAAGAATACACATGAGACGGCACGTTTGTCTTGTAGCCACCACTTTACTGCTTTTCTAACTTCCGCCAAACTGGCGCCCCCAACAAATTCCCAACATTCCTAGCACTACTGCTACGGAATCTCAATTGTCTCAAATGCAAAATTGTAAGCATTTAATACATCACACAAATGATATTGATTAGGGGGGGGAGGGGGGAATACGACTTTAAATAAAGGATAAGTCTGCTTTGTCTGAAAAATGCTGATATAGTGTAATCTGTTATATAAATGTCCATATGTGGAACTTTGGTCTCTTTAGTATGTTGTCAGTCGGATTTCCATAACAGATGGGCCGCTGAGGATGATGGGAGAAAGATGGCGCTGCCCTTACTGAGGTGCTGCAGCTGTAACAGGCCCGTTTCGATTCTGATTCGGTACTTTACATCCAAGTCATTTTTAGCGAATCGGTCCAGACGACTCGGCCCCGGGGCGTCTGCAGTGTGCGGTGTGCGTCAGTACAGCTCTGAGCGGGGGAGACACGAGCAGAACCAGAAGGTTGTGGTTGTTGGCGTGCCGAACCCCTTCATCTGGTTCCGAACCCGCATCTACTTCTTTCTCATCCGAGCTTACTTCGACAAAGAGTTCAGCATTGAGGAGTTCACGGAAGGAGCCAAACAGGTGAATGCCAATACCTGACAAAGCGTTATGTGATAGAAAATAAATAATGTCAGTTATGACAGTGTCTGTAATAGTTATGGACAAATTTTAATGTCTTCATTTTTAAGCTAAAAAGAACAGTGTTTATTTAAAATAGAAATCTTTTCTAACAATATTTTTGAAAAGTCTTTATCACTTTTTATCAGTTTAACACATCCTTGCTGAGTAAAAGCATTAATTTCTTTCACAAAAAAGTTACTGACCCCAAACGTTTGAACAGTAGTGTATATTGCTACAAAAAATGGATTCGTTATATTCATCAAAGAATCCTGAAAAAAGTATCACAGGTTGAAAAAAAAAAACATTAAGCAGCAAAACCACTATTGATATTAAATCATCATATTAAAATGATTTCTGAAGGCTCATGTAACACTGAAAACTGGAGTTATGATGCTGAAAATTCAGCTGAGATTACATTGTAAAGTATATTAAAATAGAAAACCATTTTTAAATTGTATAATATTTCACAATATTACTGGTTTTTTCTGTATTTCTGATCAAATAAATGCAGCCATGATGAACAGAAGATACTGCCTTTAAAAAAACATTAAAATCTTACTGATCCCAAACATTTGAACGGCAGAGTATGTAAACAAAATCACATTTATTTTATTTTATTTTTTATTGGCTGATGATCAAAATGTTAATATGCTTACTTTTGGTTGTATATGTGAACTGTATACAATAGAGTCTAGGATTTAAAAATGTTTTAGTGTAGACCTGTATTAACAAGCAAAGAGACCAGATAAACTTTGTTAACCGGCAAAACCTAACCACTGCAGTTTTGAGTTACATGGTCACCCAGATAATAAACAGAGTGCTCAAACTTCTCCTTTTACTCTCAGGCTTTCTCGCACGTATCAAGATTGCTGTCTCAGTGTCAGTTTGAGGCTCTCGAGGGATTAGTAGCTAAAGATGTAAGTACATGACGATACCAATCACTTTAGTATTTACCTGTTTAAGGATATTGATTTAATTTAGAGTAATTAATCTAACATTCCCTCCCATAGCTAATAGGGAAACTTGAGGGAAAATGCGCTCAATTGCCTTTGAGCCACCAGAGGGCGCTGTCAGCTGAGTCCGATGAGATCATGTACACAACAACAGGAGACGTGGGCATTTACTATGATGAAAGCGGTGAGAGCCTATATGCTTCATAACACGCAATATTACGTTTAATTATTGTTTGTGGGCGTGTAATTTAGGAAATATAATCTTTGTAACTTGCATTCAGCATACTTGCATCCTATTTATCAGACTGTTTCTTATATGCCAGCCAAGTTGAATTCATTCAGTAGGTTACTATTTCAAAAAATAATTTTGTGTAACATAGAGCATAAATGAATATGTATGACAAAAATAATTGCAGTTTGTTTTTCCAATTGCTTTTAGGGAGGAAATATGTAAGTATTTTGATGCGTTTTTGGTACTTGACGAGTGCCAGACTTCCAGATGAGAGTGTGGAGGGAGCGAGAATATTCCAGGTTGTCATTGGTGGGGAAGGAGAGAGACCAGAGACCAAGAGATTGCTGACAGCCAATTATGAGTGAGTATTGTGATTACTCTCTTCATTGTCCGTGTGTTGAGTCTCATAGTGAAATGGATTGCAAGGCTCTAGTATTTGTATTACAGTTTAACTTAACTATACTTATTAGGAGTAGTAGAAAACTGCTATTTTAATACCTTGAGTTGATGTCCAGAAATATTAGTATTATGTTATAGCTGTACTAAATTATCACATAAACATCAGTATAACATTTATGTCTGTCATTTGTTTTTGACAGATTCCAAAGGGAGTTTACTCAAGGCGTGATTCCAGATTGGATCATCACAAGAATAGAGCACTCAAAACTTCTTGACTAAGTGTGTTTAACTTGCAGAGGAGAGATTTTTTTTTCATGTTTTTTTTTTTTATATATGTTGCTCAACATGCCAAAACATGTAGGCAAGATTCACTGGAAAAAATAATGCTGCAATATTCAAGCTCCAGGTACTTTCCATGGGCAATAGAAAGTTATAAATGTTGACTTCCTGTGTGCTTCCGTGTATTGCTGATCTCACATTAATAACTTTTACATTCATATGTTTGTAATTTATGGTTGGCTCCTGATTGATCAGTTTGGTCTTTAAAAAAAAAAAAGGTGCTGTTGTTTTTTAAACTTTGTATGATGAGTTGGGGTCAGGTTTGACTGCACATTGCACAAACTGTGCAATTGAACTGTAAAACTATACAAGAAAAAAAGCAATCCTTTAGTATTGAAGACATACAGACTGCTGCCTGGATACTTTGAAAGACAGGTTCATACAGAATGATGAACTGACCAGTAAGCTCTGTAACGGTTTTATCAAAAACTCCATGTTATGTAAAATATTTTAGAGCAAAAAAAACAGCAACAACATTAATAAATCGTGATAGAAAACCAACTAACATGATTTTTAATGTCCCCATGTTTTAATGTTTCCATTATATTGAGGCACATAATGGGGATACGAAAGTGTACTGCATAATATGTATTCCTCATTAATATTATGTACGTTCCCTTGCTTTAAACTTAAGCTTTCAAGATGACACGACGGACCATGGATTTCTCCTCTACGCCTTTCAACGTTTTAAATATTGGAGAATTATTCCACGACGATTCCACACTCTGTTCGTGTGCAATCCCTCCCACTGTCTATTTTGATTGGCCAAACCCAGAACCTCTTCTCCCTCTCCATTGGCTACTCTCCTGTCTGCGTCGCGACGTCATCCCAGGGGCTGCGTGACAGGTCCGTGGGAGGTCTCCTATTGGTTTAAACAGGCAGTGTGGGTTTACAATGAGGAAAGCGGAGACACGATTACAATGAATATTTGCGAATAAAATCAAGCTTATCTTGTAGAGACATGAGACTCGCTGGATACGCGTTTTACGGCTTTGCTATTGGGCTTTTGCTTGTGGGTTTGCGGGATTTATTGTTTGGTTTCGGGGAGAACCGATGCAGCATGACATACATGTTCGAGTACCCAGAATACCGAGTGAGTATCACTGCAAACACAGTCTGTCTCACTGTTGCTTTCTTCACACGTTTGGTTTGCAATGAGCAAAATGCACCATTTCTTGTAGTTAGAGCAACATCACTAGCTCACAGTTCATTGGCAGGCCATGCATCAGTTCCTCGTGCGCGTCATTCTAACTTACCTGTTGTTTTGGCAACAACAAACAGAACTAATCAGCAACATCAGTCATTATACAATATTTCGATGGGCAAAACCCCCTCGCTTCCCTCACACTTATATTTTTATTGTGAGGTATTCATGGTACTAAAATATCAATAACTAAAATAGTCATGGTATCAAAAGTATGCATAATTTATTTCTATCTAAAATATAACAAATATTAGGGCAAAATAAGTCGTCATTTTGTTACTGATGTTAAAAATAGGGTTATTTAAAAACCAATTCATGAACGGCTGAAGAAAATCATAAGTAATACCATGGTAGCATGTATAACTTATAAGAGAACGTCTCAAAATAAAGCTCTAACTACCACGCATTCAAACCTGAATGACCTGAACATGCATTTAAAGTTTCGCTTGTTTCAGGAATCCTGTTTTACTACTTGATTTGCATTTTTGTCCTGCATTTTTCTCTGCGCATGAATGTTTAGTTTTGTATGTTTATGTGCTTGCACAGCGCGTGCAGCTTCCGAGGCGTGTCGCGCGCCAGTACCCATCATACGGGCTGTATGTGTATGGAGAGGGCGCATATGCTCAGGAGAGCAGAGGACTCAAGCTCACCGGCGCACCTGTGCTCTTCTTGCCTGGGAACGCGGGCAGCTACAAGCAAGGTGAGATGAAACTGGTTTGTCTTCAGTGTTTCAGTCAACATATCTTATGCATACAGTATGTAATTTGAGTAGCTTGGTTTTGTTTATTTTCCCTTCAAGTTGGGTTTAGACTGTTAGGTGGTTTGTTTGCTCAATCAATCTTGATCCTCCTACTGAGTTTTTCCCCAGTACTTATGAAATATTCTGATTGTTCATTACAAATAGAGGAAGACAGAGGTGAGAGCTCACACAGAGATGTTGTTCTACTCTCTCTTGCAGCTCGTTCTCTGGGTTCAGTGGCGTTGAGGAAGGCTGAGAACCTGGACAGAAGAATCCATATGAACGTGTTCACCATTGACTTCAACGAGGAGTTGGTGGCCCTGTATGGTGGCAGTTTGCGCAGACAGACTCAATTTCTATATGAAAGCATCAAAGCCATCTTGCGCCTTTACAAGGTCAGAGGTCAAGGGCATCTTTTTTCCCTTTCCATCCTTTTCTGTCCCTTTGCTACAGATCACAATTTACAATTATCTAGACTGTTGTTCATAGTATACACACTTGATCATGATCATATAGACAAGTATTAGTTTTGAGCAGAGGTGTAAAGTATTGGAGTAAATGTAATTAGTTACTGTAATTGAGTATCTTTACGGGTACGTTGTAGTTGTACTGAGTATCAAAGATATAAGCAACTTTTACTCTTTACTCCACTACATTACTGAATGAGTGTTGCGTTTACACATTACATTTTTTGCATGGACCCAGCTTTTCTGCAGCAGTTTATATTTCTGCTACACAAGACGGTATCCGGCCTATTACCAGGTCACGGAAAGTATGGGTTTTTGCCCTTATTCACCCAAACTTTTCACCAAGGTTTGTGAATGTGAGTTCCTTGGCAAGTATTTGTGAATCACAAGTGTTTTATATATGAGATGAGGACATGACCTGCAGCCGCAATGCAGCCGAAACCAGCACATCCTGCAAGAAGGCTTCGGCTTTACTTTGACTTAACATATTTTTTTATCCATTATACGGAAGAGACTTTTTTGAAATATTTTTTTTTTTTTTTTGCAATTTTGAGGTGTTCAGTCTTATTTTGGTTTTAGAAAATAATTGTGATTGCTCTCCTCACAAATCAACCCTTTCTTGTTTTTGTTTCATGCTCTCTGTGCCTTGCCCCGGACTTTTGTCACTTCCTGTCTCCCGTGGTGTTTGTAGTCTGTTTGTTCATTGGTTCCTCTTGATTAGTCTCCCCAGGTGTATCTTATCTTAAGATGTTAGCCCCCTGTGTGTATATATAGCATTCAAGTTGTTGAATATAATGGGTGTCTGTTTGCCAGTCATTCTGTTCTTTGTTCCCTTTGGTTTTTGGCTTATTGTTTGTTCTAGTTTTTCCATTAAATACCTGCACATAGATCCTTGCCTCTGCCTTTTCCCCCAGCTTCTCCACAACATTACAGTTTTCACTGGCAAATCTCTTTGACTAGTGCATTTTTTGAGCCTATATTTAGTATAAGTAAAATACTTAGTACTGTTAAAATCAGATACTCTAAGATTTTAACTCGGGTTGTTTTGGAATTGGTGACTTGTAATGTGAAGTGGAGTAATTTTCACTGTAAGGTATCTGTACTTTTACTCAAGTATGGTTTTAAGGTACTCTTTACACCCCCTCTTGGTTTGAGGATAGTCCCTGCAGATTTTGGGCAGTCAGAGTTGACAGATATTACAGAGCATTCTTCAATATTTCAGTCAGCTCATCTTATACATACATACGTGATATTAATAAGTTAGTCTTGTTTACTTTCCCTTCAAGGTGGGTTTTGACAGTTGGGTGACAAAAAAAAACGGTCTGTTTGCTTAATCTTGATCCTCCAGCTGACTTACTCCACAACTAATGAAACTTTCTGATTATTCATTGCAAGCGGAGAAAGAGAGATTGTGAGAGCTCATTGCAACACACAGACAATGCAGAAAATCTGTTGCTTAAACAGAAGATTATTGTGCTAACAATGCCTACATGCTTTATACTTTGAGCCGATTTTAGAACACATCTTGTTCTTATTTGTCATGCATCTCCTAGCAACAATGTGCACATTTCTGTGCGCGTTTGTTTAGTATGTTTGATTTTCCACTTATAATGATGATGTATGCCATTTTTTTTTTGTAACCATTCACAAAGTTCAGTAAGTGTATAAAATCTTTTCAGATTTTAAGTCATATAGTGTATCCCAGCCTTTAGTGACTTAATTATTGAACCTCATTGCTATTTGTAGATCAACTACATCCAAACCAATTATCTTTTTACTACATTCCCATGGCTGCAGGACCGTCCAGACCCTCCCACAGGTGTGGCTCTGGTGGGTCACTCCATGGGTGGAGTGGTGGCAAGAGCTTTGTTCACCCTGGCACGTTTCAACCCACGCCTGGTCAGCCTCATCATCACCCAGGCCTCCCCCCACCAGGCACCTGTCCTGTCTCTGGACCCTTATATACAGGGTAGGAAAGAAACCTACAGACATACATAAATATACACACTACAGTTCAAAAGATTATTATTTTTTGTTTATTTTGAAAGACATTAGTTAGATTTTTTTTTATTCCGGAAGGATGCATTAAATTGATTAAATGTAACGGTAAAGACAATTATAATGTTACACAAAAATTCAATTTCAAATAATTACTTTCAATTCCTCAAAGAATTCTGAAAAAATATGTATTACCATTTCCACAAAAATATTAACTATTAACTAACTATTTGTAACACTGGTAATAAGAAACCAGCATATTACAATGATTTTGGAAGAATCATGTGACACTGAAGATGAGAGTAATGGCTGCTAAAAATTTAGCTTTAAATTGAAAAACATTTATGGTGAATTGTAATAATTTCACAGTATTACTATTTTTACTGCATTTTACCTCGCAGCTACTGCACTATGGTGAGCATAAGACCTTCTTTCTTTCAAAAACATAAAAAAATTCTGCTGCTATATTATACTTATAATATTATACTTTCTCAGACAAAAAGTTTGATTGCAAACGTACAGTTTTTTTGGTGTGCTAACATCTGAATTGTGTGTCTGTGGTAGAGTTTTACTCTAGAGTCAGACATCGCTGGGCCACAAGTGCTGAAGACCTTCGAAATGTAACCGTTCTCTCTGTGGGTGGTGGTTACCTTGACTTCCAGGTGCGCTCTGGTTTGACCGCGCTGTCCTGTCCCATCGATGACCTCAATAAGATGTCAGTAGTGGTAGGTCTACTAGCTATTAAAGTTACAGGTTGAAATATTTAACCAAAGATAATTATTTCAAGTAGAACCTGATTTGTTTTTAATGTCCATACATTGATACATCAGTGTTTTCTGAATTGGTTTAAGGCAACTGCAGTTCCCCGAAGCTGGGTTTCCACAGACCATATTTCCATTGTTTGGTATGTTTTTGCATCCTAACATTGTTTCATCAAAATGGAGAGAGAAATAAAATTATTTTGCTTTTAAGCTGCTTAACTTCATAATGGCTAATGAATGTCATCCTTTATAATGTGAATTCCTTTATACTTGAAGGTGCAAGGAGCTGGTTCTGGCCACAGTCCGGGTGTTCTTCGACCTTATTGAACCTGAAACCGGGCAGGTGAGTCGTGTCCTAATACAGTGATAGTGTGTGTTTAAGGTGTTTTTTATTGACTCATGTTTCTCTTTAGTTCTCAGAGAGTCCTGAGAAGCGGATGTCAGTGCTGAACTATCACTTCTTTAGACATCCAGTGCTAAAACCTGGAGGAGCACAGGATGACCCTGTCACTTTCTCAGGTCTGTGTTTGTGTGCACATGTATATTTATAGGCTTATCAGTTTTCATCACAGCTGCACTGAAGATGATGCCTGATTCTCCTTTTCATGCTATTTTTATCCGAATCTATTCATCCATCCCTCCAGCTCCTCCTGAGGCGTGGAAGGAGGTCAACACACTCCGTCTGTTCTACAGTGCCCCCAAGGTGACAATATGTTTCATCACCTCAGGCAAAATTATGCCAGCTGCATCTCTCTGAATGTTGCACTAATGTAAGCCATCTTCCAACTCTTGACAGGAAGCTCAAGTCAAGTACTTCCTGTTTGCTCTCTCCAGTCGAAGGAAAGCGTATAGTCATTTCCACTGCCGCAGTAATAATATGGTGAGAGAGAGACCAACAGCACCAAACCCAGAAACCTTTTTTTTCCTTTAAATGTAACATTTTGATGTGAATGTAGGTCTGTTTAAGGGCATTCCTATTACATTTCTTGGTGTCCCCTTTGTGAAGAAAATGTGGATTATTATTGTGCATTCAAATGTAATTTAAAGGGATAGTTCACCCAAAAAAATGAAAATTACCCCATGATTTACTCGCCCTTAAGCCATCTAAGTGTATATGACTTTCTTTTTTTAGATCATATGTCCTGGCCTTCACAAAGGTTTATAATGGCAATTGAATGGGTTTGGAAGTCTAATAAAGTTCTTCCATCCTAATAAAAAATACTTTTATTTTTTAAAGAGTACTTTTTATGTGATGGATGCCTGTATTGGACTTCACAATCTCAACACCGTCCTGCCATATAAAGCTTGGAAGAGCAAGGACATTTTTTTTTATATAACTCTGATTGGATTTGTCTGAGAGAAGAAAGTCATACACACCTAGGATTGCTTGAGGTTGAGTAAATCAAGCAGTAATTTTCATTTTTGGGTGAAATATCCCTAAAATGTACAAATTCTTATGTTTTAAAACTTTAGTCAAATATTATGAAGCAAAATGTAAACTTGTAAAAAAAAAAAATAATGTATAAAAAGCAAAGTATGTATTTTGCAGGAAAGTGCATTTTTTCTTTCATACAGGCTATTGTCCAATTTGCAGTCTTTGTTTCTGTTGACTTATGCTCATTGTGAATGTTCTTAGCCATTTTGAAGAGATGTTTGTCTGTACATGTTCAACAGGAAATGACCAGCTGGCTGTATGGCTGCACACAGATGAGTGGCTCAATGTGGTGAGTAAAATAAACCACATAAAAATCCTGTTAAAAAGAGCAACATTTAAGAAATAATTACCAGGGCCGTACAGAATCTGCACTCGTAAAGTTAGCACATTTTCATGAGCCTGGTGCATTGCACACATGTTGATCCATACCATCAATATGGACTGTTGTTGATAATATAAATTGTATAGTATGTGTTCAGTTATTTGCTTTGTAAATTGCTTTCTTATCTATTTTTCCCCCAGTGTTCAGGCAGTAGATCTCTCACCTCAGACAGAACTTCTTCCAGCTTATAAGGTCATTCTAGGTTATTCAGTAACATACCTTGTATAGCTACATTTTGCAAAAAAAAAAGATGATGTATAAACGATCTGTTTCTTTATAGGCTGTAACAGTAAAAATCAGTGAGCTTTTGTCTGTTTCTCATCTCATCATTGATGCCTCGAACCCCATTGGAGCACAGGTTAGAGGTTAATTTACAGTCCACATCATGTTCGTAATGAAAACTTGCATTACATGACAGACCACATTAGCAGACATTTCCCTTCTTAAAACATGCATTTAATGATTTATGTCAAAATAATTTGCGATGAGTTTTTTTTTTTTTTTTATTTTTTTTGTTAAAGATACTTTTTAAGCTCTTAAAATTGGCTGTTTGTTTCGTAGTGGATTTGCGCTGCAGAGAGAAGAGAGCTTGACTGTCTCAGTGCAGGTGCCTCATGTGCTGTCCTTTGGTGAGCCCACTAAACGCTCCATACTTGTTTACATTTTACTTTTAAGGCTTAAGAGCAATGTTTTTTAGTTACCTGTTTTGCCTTAACGACACCTGGATGAGCTATTTTTTGCACATTAACATAAAATAGGCCTATATAAAAACAATGTAATCTTATAACATTCTTACACTGTCAAAAAGAAAAGAAAAATAATAAGTTGGTGTGTTTATTGTATGTGGATGCTTTAACCTGAATGTGACTGTTTTAGGTCTGACTGTCAGTGACATCAGCATTAACTCCTCTGGGCTGCTTCATACACTACAGCTGCAAGACTTTCATCAGGTGATCGCTCACAGCATTCCCTGTCGTTCTACTCTCCTTCCCTTTAAACCTCAGATTCTCCATATAATTTATCACTCTGTTTTTTTTCCCCCCAAATATCCGTTAATAGTAGAAGCTTTTGTAATGGTACAAATCCCATACTAATCTTTAGAATAGTTTCTTAGCTTGATGTTCTATGCAGTAATCTGTTACATCCTAACCTTTAATTAAGATTAAAGATATATACCCGAAAGCATAATAAAAGTGAATTTGTTTGTGTTCCTTCAGGTTTATCAAGCTTTCAGAATAACGATCACGAGTCACTGCAAAGCCACTAAAGGTAACCAGTTTGTTCAGCTTTATCTGCCAGAAAAGAAGCATGATGATTTAAAAGACTCACGTTTGATGCTGTATGTGTATGTCTGATACTATTGTGTTATACAGACAGACTGCCCAGTGTGTACAGACTGAGAGTACCTTGGTTTCATGAAGACTCCTTTGACATTGCAAGGTAGAAAGAGGCTTGTCATTAATCAGGCAACTTTCCCCAGCTCTCTTTTTGCATCAGAGTACTGATAGTTGTGTTAATCATTACTTTTTTTTTTCCCCCACCAAAGTATTCCTTCGGTATCTGAAATCTACAGCATGCTTCACTCTAGCCGCCCAGACAACGCCACCAGTGCCCTACTGCAGCTCCACACTGCTCCCAACTGCCAATACAAGGTATTTCATCCACAATTTCTTGTTTTCTCGAAGGTGAACTTATCAACTAACATTGTATTTTTTTTTTCTTTATAGGTTTCTATTCGGACTTCGTTTCCAAAAGTGCTTGGGCAGGTGTGCTTACATTGTGGTATTTCATTTGAAATGCTGTTCAAGTTTTAACCCCAGAGTATTCCTCATGTTCAAAAGGAATTGTTTGTTCTTTAGATTCTGCGTTTCTGTGGTCCAGTTCTCCCTGTCTACTCGGCTGTAGTGCTTCTTCTGATGATCAGGACTCAGCTGAGCTCCATCAAAAGATCTGGACATCCTGTTGGAATCCAAGAGGGCATGAGTAAATCCTTACAGCTCCACAAACTGGAAGTGCCCATCCTCCTGCTGCTGCTGCTGCTCAGGTTAGTCCTGATACAGGATCTTTTTTCTTTTTTTTCAGGCAGTGTTCCATTTTGACAATACATTATTCAATAAATTCAGTAAATTGAATTTTTTCCCCCCCAGAAAATTAAACCATTATAAAATATTTACAGTATATATCTATTTTTCTTTTTTCCCCCCCTATTGTTCTACCATAGGCAGAGCTGGTTTCAAGATGTCTGGTCCTCTCTGGGTCTCCCTGCGGTGGATGCTCTTCCTCTAAACTCTGTGGAGGACCTACCCCAGGATCCAAAGGCCTCTATGCAGGAATGGCCCCGTCTAGTGTCCCCACTGCTCTGTGTGCTTGGTGCATCCATTGCATTCTGGGGTAGCACAGTCCTCAGAGTGTTTGTCTATTTCCTGTCCTTTGCTTCTGCTCCACTGCACAGGAAAAGTAATGTTATACCGCTTGTATAGTGTTCTAAATAAATAGTTTTTACTATAACGCAGACAAAAATTAAAACACTCATAATTCGTGAGTCATTAATGTGCTTTTTTGTTGTTTTTTTTTGTTTTTGTTTTTTAAAGAAATCAAGGATGCTTTAAATGTATCATCAAATGTATTATAGTAAATATATTTATAATGTTACAAAAAAATGATATTTCAAATAAATGCTGTTCTTTAAAACTTTCTATTCATCAAAGAATCCTTAAAAAATTATCACACCGTTTCCACCAACTTTAGTAAAACAACTTTTTTTAGCATTGATAATAAATGTTTCTTGAGCAGCAAATATTAGCATATTAGATTGATTTATGAAGGATCGTGTGACACTTGAAGGACTTTCGGATTAAGCTGCTGAAAGTTCGCTTCACTTTAAAATGTATTAAAAATAGGAAACATTATTTTTAAATTATAATAATATTGTAATTATATTATTACTATTCTAGAATATTATTGTTTTTACCGTATTTGATCAGATAAATGCAGCCTGCTGAGCAAAAGACTTTCAAAAACCAGAGAGTTTAGAAAAATCTTACTGACCATAAACATTTGAACGAAAGTGTAAAAACATATTCGGTGCACATGCAAAAAAAATTTAAAAATTATTTTTTAAACATGGTCTATAAATGTCTATGAATCTTAGGTGTTCATTAATAATTTATTATATATATTAAGTCAATATTTTAACATATGCATTACAGCACACATAATTGTACTGTGGTTACAGCACATAAAATAAAGAGCCTTCTTGTATACAAAGTATGTGCATTTTGATCTAAAGTCTTGATGTTGAACTACAATATATATATTCTGACAACCACTCCAGTACAGTTAATAGCTGAAATTAACTTTTTGCCATAGAAACTAGTTAGTAGTAATAAGTCGTGTGTGTGTGAGACACTGTGTTTGTCTGCAGACCTTCAGTGTCTCGGGATTGCGGCACGCTTCGTCTTCATTCTCAGATTCTCCTGATTATCTTTTTGAGTGTGTTGGGAGGCGTCACATGTGGAGCACTGGCTCTTATGCTCTCCTCTCTTCTCCACCTCTACAGGGTGAGTGATCTGTTCATCCTTCATCAAGCCCTTTCATACCTGCTCCATATAAAGATGTGCTAGGGTTGGTAAGAGGTGATTCTAGAGAGATGTTTTTTTTTTTACCTTGAGGTGAATGCTTGTCTTAAGAAATTCCTACTGAGGTCTCTTAATATCTACTAGAATATTTCTTTCATTTGAATGTACATTTTTCTTTATAGTGATTTCAATCTCTTGTGATTATTTGTCTTTGTCCAGGTACTTCGATTACAGATGACAGAGAGATCACTGAGCCACATGTTGAACCTGGTATAAATGTCTTATTTTACATCATTGATACATTTTTGAGTTTCTAGTTGGCTCACAATACCTGTGATTTTAAAATTGTTTTGTTTCTGTCAAACCAGGCACCCCAGAAAGTTTCACAAAAATCTGAAAATGGTTTTCGTGCCAGTGATTGTCACAGTATGGTTAAAGAATGTAACGGCAGCCCTTTACTGTCAGAATCAGTGCTACAGGACGTCAGAGATGATCTGCAGCTCCACTTTAGTCTGTCCACACTGCTTACTTTTACCATGATGCTCAGTGTCCCTTCCCTTATCCACTGGAAGCACAATCTCAGGTAATAGTCATTTAAGATATAAGTTCATTTGATTTGTTTTTTGTTGGTTTCAATTTCTCACGCAAGTTACTAAAGTACTGCAAGTACTACAAGAGAGAAACTGCCTGAGAGTGAAGAGAAAGTACTCTACAGCCTCTAAGAGTGATTTTAATTGGCATACGTTTGTGTCTTGTTCAGATATTGGATTCATCTGGATCCTGACCCCTGCTGGCCTCACGTTGTACCTCTGCTCATCAGCTCTGTACTGCTCATCAGCTGTAACACAGATAATCTTCTATGCAGGTTTGTGTGCATTTCTTACTAAATTAGTCATGTCATTTTACATCATTTCAAATAGTCATGTTCATTAATGGCACTCCTCAGAAAGCTTAATATGGCCATATCAAAGAGCTTTTAAAATGATCTCATTATTTATGATGTTTCTTAATTTTAATTCGAAATAATCACAAATATATAGTGAATATTATATTTAAATACATACAAACTGTTGTTGAAGGTTTAGGGTGGGTAGGATTTTTATGTTTTTAAGTCTTATGCGTTTATTTAATCAAAAATACAATAAAAACGTAATATTGTGAAAATATTACAATTTAAAATCACTGTTTTCTATTTAAAATGTCATTTATTCCTGTGATGTTAAAGCTGAATTTTCAGCATCATTCTTCAGTCTGCAGTGTCACATGATCCTTCAGAATCATTCTGACATGCTGATTTTTGATGCACAAGAAACATTTCTTTTATCAATGTTGAAAACAGCTTTTGCTACTTAATATTTTTGTTGAAACCCCGCCAACCATGATTCTTTGATAATAGAACATGGAAATAAGAACTTTTTTTTTTGTAACATTATAAATGTCTTTACTTTCAATTTTGATCAATTTAATGCGTCCTTACTAAATAAATGTATTAATTTCT